>JAQIVZ010003165.1:0-15550 GCA_034700945.1 Arrhopalites spinosus | reverse complement strand
TCTTTGGTAGGAACACATGCCAAATACCCAGGGACCTTTGACCCTTCGCCCGTAATTTCGAGCACTGTTTTCGACAACAACATCATTGCTGTCGTCATCATCTTCAGATGAGGTCGGAACTGGCTGATCACTTAATAAAAGTCGATCCTTGTGATTTTCTTTTCCCCTTGAAAAGTGACTCGCCAATCTGGACAATACATCTAATACCACCCATTTTCTCCCGACGGTCGTACATTCTTTTGCATACATCTCTGCATAAATTTTACCGGTCACTTACCGTTCTTTCCGCTTTCTTTGTTTCTCGTACAGTCTCTGTAAACTTTGTCTTATTAACCCAAAAGTACACAAGTTCCATGATATTACAAAATGATAATTTGCTGTTACACCTTCTATTTAAATCTGTGAATGTGAAGAACTTATTATTTTTTCTGATTGATACAAATGCACGGCACTTAGTGCATCTTAATGACGGAGTCTCTTTGAAAGTTCCATTTTGTAATTTTTTTTTCCTGACTACTTTCAATTCACCTTGACATGGACTACAGTTGACTTCTCTCTGACACTTCTGGTTTGCAGGACGTAAATGTTTTGATTTTAGAAACTTCACACATTTGATCTCGTCAGAAATCACGTTTGTATATAACTCTTTTAAATTCATTGTAAAAAGTGAGGAATGAAAGAGTCGACAGCAAATGGAGTATGAGACAATTATGAGACAAATATGAGACAATTTTCCAAAAGACGAAGGGACTAGGTAAAGAATTATGAGTTATAATTTATGTCTGTCTTTTACTTAGAAAATCACATGCACACACATAATCTTTTTATTCTTTTTTATGGATTAGTGTAACAAGCAGTGTATGAGTTGGGTGACTTAGTTATGTATGACTCAGTTCTATGATTCACTCAAGGGTACGAAAGGTCATCACAATACCCTTGAAATATTTTTGAAATGACTAAATGTCCAATTTGTTGGCCACGAAATGTTGGATCGCCTGCTCAATTACCGGGTAAAATGTGGGATCGCCTATTCCAGCTGGGGCCTGTACACGGATCGCATATTCCAGGAGTACCGAAGATAATGGGCTAGTTTTGTCTGTTATACACATGCATAATATTATAAATATTCCATTTCTAAACTTAAGCCACTCTTTAAATTCTCTCTATCTTCTCGACTTGTGCTGTCTATCCTTACAATCCCTGTACATACTGAAAACACCGTCATCATTATCAAACTTATGAGAAACAAGAAATGCTTCCTGAAACAATACATTACATACTTGTCTACTTTATCTTCAAATTACAATGTCATTATATAGACAAAAAAAATGTACTAAATTTAAGACCATGTACTTTCATTATAATTGTCTTTAACCTTTTTTTGATTGAACCAACATACGATCATTTACCTTTTGACCTTTATTGATACAATTTATTTCAGTCAATATTTGTTTCCAAAAAAATATACATTCCATACAAATCAAATTAAATCCTCATCACGCATGCATACTCTTGCTTTTACCTATATAAAATTCCGTTTAAATAATACAAAATTGTATTACAAGGAAATGGACATTTCATGTATTCGAGACACAACACACATGGATTGAATACATACACAGCAAGCCTTGGCCCTAATATTATTTTATGCTGTATACAAGTTACAAGTACCTCCTTAAAAGTGCGGACAGGAAAACGTTACATATATATGTATATATATATAGTTTTATGACTGATACTCATAAATTTAAATTGTTCTCCAAAGGAAATTCTAGTTTAGTAGGAAGGTGCGTATACACTCTTCTTTTTTTCCCCAAATTGCCAACGAACGAACCAAAGACTTATTATAGCGGAACTTTAGAAGCTTATCCATTTAAGTTTTAGAGCAATATAACTATACATGGACAACCAAGACAAGAGAGACTTTAAGTTTAAGTTCACATCAAAATTGTTTAAAAGGGAGAAAAAGAATGTGTAGACAAGACGAGGCAAGTGCTCCCTAGAAAAATATATATGGCTATAAAAACTTTCCAGCTTCTTCTTCGTCTCTGTACTGTACGTACTACGTACATCGTCATCGTTATTATCGTCAGTACATTTTTCTTTGAGAGTAGATAAGGACTAGGAATGACGCTATAATATGGACATTATGACTTTTTTTTCTTTCATCTGGACGAACAATGTTCCTATGCATACATGTGTATGCCAGCCATGTACAATAATATTAACATGCAAATACGTTGTGTACACTATGTTATTGTCTTGTTGTAGAATAGTTTGGAAGAAAAAAAAGGCACTATTTGAATTTTCAGTTTCACTTCCAACCTGAAAAATTAACATTAAACGTTCTAAACACAACCTCAAACTATTTTTCATTACCATTAAAGAAACTAAAGAGACTGGCCGACAGCAAATTCTTTTTCGCTCCTACTCCATTCTACTCCATAATATAAAATAAATGTGGAGACCTGGTCAAAAAAAACCCAAATATCCCCATGTAACAACAATGAGAGCATACAGAATGTTAGGGATTGGTTTTTGGTAATTGTGCACCCTCACAGGCACAGACAGAGAGAGAGAGAGAGAGGGAGAGGGAGAGGGAGAGAGAGTTTTCGAAAAACTATAGAAGTTTGAAGTTATAAAGCATAACCAACTAAAGGTTAGGTCCTTCCAAAGTGCTGTACCTCTCTAAAAGATCATCGGTAAATGTCTTTCCCTGTCATCACAACAATGACGACGACGTTCGGGAGAGTCTAAACATAAGGAAGAGGAACGACGTCGAGGACGATGCTATAATAAGTAATTTTCAACACAGTCACCATAACCCACGTCTGCCACAATCTAAAAGTATTTTCTCCCGTCAGTATATTTAACAGACTATCAAACGAGACATGGTTCTTGGTTGACACTACTTTGGTTACACGCAGCTCAAAAACCCAATGATACACCTTCCATCTCTCCTTGTTTCTACCAACATCATCCTTTTTAAATTGTCATTCGTTGAAATATTTACAATCTTCTGTCCTCTCCTAAATCCTCCAAGACCTTAACAACAACAACAAAGTTAATGGTTCTCTATCAATATAAAAACCCAAATACAGAATTCCAATTTTCCCTCCCCCCAAAAACTTGTCCATGTCATTGTTTCATGACGAAGAAACCACTATTCCCACTGTTTACTACAAACATTAAAACTTCACGAAAAGAGTAAATCGTGTACATTTTCAAAGAGAGAGAGAAAATTGTAATCTTGTCCCATCACCTCTATTGCAATGCAATTCACCCACGAGTCATAAACTAATATTAAAACGGTTGACAGTAGCAGGACTCTTTGTATTTCTACGAGTACAAAATGTTAAAAAGGGAATACATAAATATTAACCTATAGACATAGTAAAATTCTCTACACGTACTTATTTATCTTAGCCTGGGAAACAGGTAAAGACAAAAAAGAGAAAAAAAAGACCAAATGGACCACTTTACTGACTTAATTTCCCTTGACTTCAATCAAATTCGATACGGCTATTCCTCCTTCATTGTCAGTTGATAAGAGTTGTCAAACAAATAAAAACATTTTTTTTCAAAAAAAAAGAAATACTGCCTACTTGTCTTACATTAACTGATTATTTTACGACACAACATTAAATACATTATTCTCAGTCCTAATTCCCTTGGACTTGGACATGAAGACAACACCCTATCCTTTCTTGTCTTACTTCCCTTACTAATAAATCTTCCATTTATTTTATTTAACTACCAAACCATTTCATCAAAATGAATGCACAGACAACAAATCATACAATAAAATAAAAAGTTATGAATCAAATCAAACAAAAGATAAATTTTACAAAATAAAAAAAAATACTCACCGGCATAGGTAAGAGTTGAAAGGCTGAGGATGAGAAAAATGACAAATATAAGTAAACGAAGCGGAGGTTGTATGGAATGCCGTCTTCGGAGATTTGGATAACTGAAAGGAAGATAGTAGAAACTGCCGCCAGTCCCACAATTCATCATAATTGACTTAATGGTAAGGAAAGAAGAAGAAAAAAGACAGAAGACGGGAGCACAGTCAAAGATGACCAGAGAGGATGATGACAATCAAGACAAACAATACTGGAGACGACAGGACAGAAACAGCAGTAACAGCATCTGCATTTTTAAATCCAGCTGACTCGTCCACCAAGTCCGGCTAAAAGAAACACAAAAAAATACACAAATTAATTTTCCATCCTTGTATGTAAAGATTGAGCTTATAGTAATCATATCTCTCAACAAGTACAAACAACAGAAACCAAAAACATTGTATAATAAAATACCATACAATAATATGCGTGTAAACACACGCACAATAACACAAGTACATATCTGTATATACAAAAAATTTATTCGACTGACTCAATCTGTCCCTCTCATCTACATTCTCTATTGTTTTTACTGCTTGATATTACTTGGCGCTAAATGTTAGATAAGAAATGTCAGCAGAGACAGGGATGTTCAATCCTGACAAATTCAAATTCTCTCTTCCCTTCAATACTTATTATACTTGTAACAGTTGTAACTATATTATTTGTATTCTTACATCTTTCCATACATTTACCAACAACTAGGTACGTGTACCCTTTTAAAATTTTATCATATACAAATAATAACAAACCAAGGCAGAACATAAAGATGAAAAAGAAATCATCATCGGCGACTATGTCTTGTATAGTAGAAAAAATCATCATCCCATCCAAGACTTTATCGAAGAATTTTTTTTTCACAAATACATTCAGTACTTTTGTAGTATTATATCTGTCATGCTCATTGAAAAACTTCAAAGAACAATTAATTTATGATCAAGTTGAGACAAAAGCGAGAGATTCAACTAACATCAAAAAGTACTTTTTGTGAAACTGTACGTGAATGTAACAAGAGTACAAGTGTGCCCCATGGCTCATCAAATCATCTTAAAAACATGCACAAATTTCACAATCACAACCCCAAAGACAAGACATCTCTATTCCCAAATCTTTTGTCCAACCAAACATTTTATACAAGTAAAGTTTCTCATCTTACGTGACGACAACATTTTACCTTTCCTTTATCATTCTCAATCTTTTTTCATTCATTTATTCTTTATTACCCTCCCCATATTCCTTCTATTCAACCAATATTAAAATCAGAGCCTTTTCCTTCATTTTTACTGTAATTTCAGTACCAAAACGAAACGAGTATAATGGATTAATTCAATCTGAACTATGTACACTATGCCAGAGGTATGCAAAAGAAATGCAAACAAAAAAAAACTTGATGGATTTAAAGAAAGATGATTCTTCCTCTAGTCAATGTACTCACTCGTCAGAGATAATCATATTTTAGGTAAACATAAATAAAATGAAAAATCTTCTCAGAGAATGAAAGAAAAAGAGTTGAGAGTACAATTTAAAGCCATAAATGATGCCTCTCATATTGTAATGATATTGGCAAAAATTGTTCATTCTACTAAATTACTCCCCCCAAAAAACCAAATCACAAATACATTTACAACCACATCTACACTCATCTCTCCTCGGTCATTCATTTGTAGTCTGTGGATAACATACAACAATAAATCTTGGAATGGGATTGTACAAACGTACAACACTAAACGTCGGTCGCCGCCAAGACAACCATCAATATGGTCTTACAAACAAAAGGCAGCCGCCACCACATTTTTATTATTGAAATATTTATACAAAAGTCTATAGGCTACATTCGTACATTATATAATCCTTCTTTTTTACACCAGTTTTTAGCCCCCTTCAGAGCTTTATGTGAAACTTGCCCAATTCTTCATCTTCATCATTTAAAAAAAACAAAATATTCACATTTGATTAAAGTAGCTCAGAAAAGATGGATTAAAAAACACGATTTGAATGTTAAAAACAATAGAGAGATGAGCAACAATACATACAATGGACAATAATATATCATAAAAAAACCAACCACGCATTAATATGTCGTTAAATCCAAATATATATAATATAACATTTACAATTCCATAAACTGGAAAATAGACTAAACGAATGATGGACACCCTAAATACTATATAAACAGTCCTACACCTGCTACCCTTCAACTCTTAAAAGAAAAAAAAACTAGACAATTTCTCATTGAAACTTAAAACCATTTTGTGATTTCTTATATATACTCACTCCCGAGACTTTATTATGCAAATCCTTTACTAGCTAATACATGATGCATATCAAATATTATTGTTTTATTGCTCATCAAGAAAGATAGGATCAAGAGGAATCATGAATACAATGTTCAACCTGTACTGATTCTTACCAGATAGTAGAACCAGACAGGCTCTATAAGATTGTGACGATGACATCCCCTTACCATACACTCATATTCCATCATACATTTACATACATATGTACATATACATTAATTTTATATAACGTCAGTTCTCAGCTCATCTGTAATGATCTTAATCTCAACGAAGACGAGAGTACCAAACCTCATTAAATACAAGTACAAGTATAAAACTCATTGAGCATTGAAGAGTCATAAAGAAATAAAATCTTATTAGATATTATATTATTACCACTTAAACGAAAAAAAATTCAAGTCAATAATATTCATTTTTTAAAAAAATCCCTACATTTACCATGACAGGAGACATGATATCCTCAATTTAAAGACAAAAAAAATATTTTAAAACCCATAGGGATTCAATTACCCCTTAGAGATAGAGAATTCAATCTTGCACATGCATTATTGGCCTCAATAACCATTCACGATATATTTTATTATGTGAGTATGGCCATATAAATGGCCAATTGGAAATTGGAACGTTTGCCAGAATACTTTGATAAATTACAATGGAGATATTGACGATAAATTCTTCTACAACATGAAATCTCTCTCTCTCTTTCAACACAAATGATCGTCCTGGAACATGTACATCTTATTAGTGTCAACGATAACTACCTACTACGATTGACTCCTAATAGTGTTGATTTGTCTCCTAATTACGTAAAAGTACCAACTCTTTACTGCTAATGTGTCCCACGCGTATGGGGCTTATAGAGGAAATTTGTCAGATCCTTTACCTCGCGTCTGACTCATGGTAAAGAATTCAAAGCAACCAAATGAAAATTCAACAAACTGAAAAAAAAATCATCATTGACATGTCAATATACAATTTTCCACAATCCTTTCGCCATTTTCACTAACAAGTCTTAACTTGTATACTCATATATCTATTGTAAATGACTAGTTTGTGTGACTACAGAATTTGAGAAAAGTCAAGTTAATAAACATTCACTGAATTAAACAATTCTCAGGCCAAAGAGACATGAGAATTCATGAAAGAACATGTGAACTTACAATGTGGAAAATTATTCACCACGAAAAAGTTTTGAGCCGAATAATAAAAAAAAACCATACACTTTAAACCTAACAACCAAGTTTTTTTTTTAGAAAACATCAAATCATGCAAAATTACAATTATCAGATGGACCCATTACGAGTTTTATATTAAATGTTTTCACAATGTGATTCACAAAACCCTGGGAAAATTTTTGTACACACAAGCAAAAAGAAGAAGAAAAAAAAGTCTGGAGGGGAGATTCCTTAAATTATAACATGTACATATAAATAATACGCCTTTTACTCACATCAGACAAGTTTACTTGTCTAGTCAACATACTCTAAATCCAGTGTGTAGATATATGTAACAATTCAAGTTGGATAGTCATAAGAAAATAACATGAAAATAAAATCAAATGATAAAGAGCACAAAAATTTTAATTTACATATAATCCCCATAATATGTTTAATGTGGTAAGCTTCACTCTTTAAACTTTTTCTCTCCTTTCTTCCCTTCCATTAACCACTTGTTCTTACATCTTTAATAACCCTTTACAACTCTACAAGACAAAGATTCCCGTCTCATTAACATTTTCCGACCTCAATAATTCAACTAAACGCCATTACGTAGTTCCTCATCACCCCTACACTAGTACACTTACAAAATGTACAAAGACACAAAAGTACAAACAGTATGACGAACTTTAGAAAAACCAGCATCAAACAGCAAATGAAAAATCAACGTCAAAAAATTCAAAGTTGGGAAAAAAGAGTAATAACAACAACTACACAGAATTTTTTTTTACCAAATAATCTTTGTACTTCTATGTATCTGTCGTTCAAAGCCTTGGGCTTTTAAATCCATCGGCTATGTAATAATCCACCATTGCAAATAATTCTAAATTTCTTTCTCATTCCTTTAACTACAGATATATTATGCAGACATTACATTTCCTTTTTACATGTGTAATTTTTTCAAGTGTGTGGATTTTGAAATTTAACAATTTACCTAGTCTATGCGTATAATCTACATGTAATATACGCAGCAATTTTATACTTGTTCAAGAAAAAAAATCATCTCCAATTTCTCTTGTTTCCTTCAATCAACCCATAGGCAAAAGTGTTTAGTTCAAGATTGTGTACAACTCATGTCAATAAATAAATAAAAAAGAATAAGAGTTCATTAGGGTTTCCAAACCAATAACAATAAATCGCAATAATGGCCCAAAAAGCAATAACAATAATTAACAATAATTGGTGGTAAATTATTGGTAAAACAATAAGTCGATTTTTAGAAGAAAATCTTGAATTTTGGAGAAAATTTCGATTTTTTTGAAAAAGTTTATCGAAAAATTGCTCTTTGAATAAATTAATTTGTCGTTACTATTAAAATAAGAACAGCAAAAACTGTCCCATATAATTGTATTGTAATGCTATTGGATTTGTCCAGCGTATTACTTAGTTTTTCAAAGTTTTTCTAAGAATTATTGTTATTGGTCAATTATTGGTAAAAACAATAAAAAACCAATAACGCCCTAAACAATAACAATAATTACCAATAATCGAAATGGGCAATAATTGGAAACCCTAGAGTTCATGAATCAAGTGTACTGTAATGCAAAATTTTAAACTAAATCAAAAGCCGTAAGGCTCTTAAACAAAAAAAAAAAAAAAACAGAGCAAGAGTCCAGTTTCTAATTAAAAGACATTTAAGGTAAATGTACAGTGTAGAGAAAAATGCTATAAAGTTTTATTTTAAAAAAGACAATAATTCACAAAATAAACATTACATTAAACAATAAATTAAACTAAAGAAGAATTCATCCCAAGTATCCACATGAATTATTGCAATTTTACACAGCCTACTTCTCCATTCTCAGTCCTCAATTTTTAAAAGTACAAAAAACGTGGAATTTTTGTGTTCTATATTAAATTCTATGTATCACGCCGTAAATTATATATCATAAAAATTGTGACAAATGATTAAGCATTCATAATTCTTCTTTTTTTTTGCAGGAGCTGTAAACAGCCAATAATAAAAACGCATATTTTCACACAAAATACATGTAAGTACATTGTAGTTTGTACATAGTAACACATACTGTACACATAACATTACAGGAGTAACAAAAGCACCACTTTTTCAACTGAAAAGTATCCAAACCATATAAAAAAAATTATTATAATATAATAAAATCAACATGAATTTATGATCATTAACTAACATTAACTGTGGAGTGATTTAACCTCAAATCTTTGTCATAAACTTATAGATTTATTGAACTCAAATTACAAGGCACGATAAAAAACATTCCTACAAGTGAGTCACTGTCCCACGACACCATATGCACAATTTGTCTGTCTAACAAACACTGGAATTATCAACCTTGAACTCATGAAAACATTCCACATTACATCTCTCAAAGTAAACATGAGTACATTTGTGATTATCTAAGAAAGAAAAGAACGAAAGAGAAAAAAAAATTAAAACATCTTCCTCATTATACTGTTCATAGTCCACAATTTTTTTCCCCACTATTCCATTTGAATGACTCACACCTTTAAAAAAATAAATGAGTAAACTTATATAGACAAAAGAATGTTCCATCATATTTTGAGCTATTTGTAAGGTAAAATATGAAAAAAAAACCTTTTTACTTGAAAGAGAGAGGGAGAGCGCAAGTGTTGAAAACTTGAGAAAAGTGCCCATTTCTTTCACTCCATGGGCCAATTATGCAAATAACCAAATACCCCAAGCCATGACTATCCTGGCTCTGCTTAACTCAGCCCATGGCTACTTTTAGTGGTTGTGTGTAGTTATTACCTTATAGCTCACGTAAAATCCAAATCTACAGCCCACTTCAGCCATCCCTTCAGTTTCAAATTCAGGAATCTTGAATCAGGCTACATAGAATAATACGTATAATACTAAACATACTTACAACAATGAGGGAGAAGATGAAAAAAAAGAAGAACGCGTGTAAAAGATTTTTACGCATATAGGCCAATGTATAGAAATAACAACACACACACACAGATACACAAAAGTTACAAGAAGTGTTCTCTCTCCCTATTACAGATACCTATTGCATATCATCAACGACAGGGACCAGACACTGTGTATACTGTACACAGTAATTATAGTTATAAAAAAACGACAGTATATATATCTAATAGTTGTTATATCTGTAAATATAAAATATTCATTGACTCTAGCCAAACATCCTATGTAATCCCTGGGCAAAAGGTAGACGAGAAAATAGAAGAAGAAGAAACTGGTGTAGAACTGGCTATACATAATCTACACACATCTAAGTAACAAGATTTCGTTTATAATCCTTAAAGATGTTCGTGTCAGTCCGAATCGGAATGTTTACAGTTCACGCAAAGAAAATTTACCTGCTAAAAAGGGTACAAGTACTTAGAGGCTCAATCATTCTAGTTACAATATAGATGATACCTCATCATCCCTCCCCATCTCCCTCTCTACACAGAGTACACATGTTACTACATATTATAATACTTTAAGACATAGTCTTTCTGAACTGAGTAAATTACATTTATTTTGACTGTACATAGTTATAATTTTACATAGCCACAAGCCGACGAACGCTACGTGCTACAGACGTATTGCTTCGTGCTTGCATGAATCTTTCGTTATAAAGTAGATGAGACTTCAAACAGCGAGCAAGGGAGAGAGAGAGAGAGAGAGAGAGAAATCCCGTAGGATATGGAATGCGTGTTGTACCACGTAAACAAGGAGGGGTGAGTGAGTGAGAGCATCTCATCTTTTCCAGTGAAAATAAGCACCTAAGCACCTTTCTTTCTTCGGCTATTCAATCGAATCCCAATTTGAAATGGTACGTCAGCCAGTCACCCCAAACAATGGAACACGACTGTGCCGTAGAGTCCGAGACAGAGCCAAACTAGCAACAGAGAAGAGTGCCAATCAGCCAAATACTCATATTAGGTTGGAGGAGGAAAAAGTGTTGTAGTGTATTCAAGCTGAGGGAAAGGTTTTAAAAACTTCTCTCTCGCACCTCCCCCCTTCCACCACTTCCATCTAGTCAATATAATTACAGGGTGCTGGGCACGTCTCAACTAACAAGACGTAAAGGTCAGGTACTAGGAAACTAAGTCAATCTACATATATACATACACCTATGCTAACAATAATCATATAACAACCATCTTCATCCCTACATACCATTCTCCAACATACCCAAATTTCTTTGGTTATAAGTAGAATTAAAAAAAGAAAACAATCGTGTGATAAAAAAAACATGGAACGCAACACAACCGACATGCATGAAACTATTTATGGACAACACTATTGACGTCGAATTTAAAAAGGTCATTATAGAATCAACTCTACATTAGAATTGAAAGTAGCAGACTATTTTTTTTTCTCCCCAACACTTTTTCCCCTCTCAGAGGAATGACACATGTCACTTTTATTTCTATTTTCTTTTCTGTATAATTTCTTGTAAATGTATTCACCTTGTACCTAAAAAGTAACTACATTTCAATTTAAAAGAGAGAGAGAGAGAGAGAGAAAGAAACAAAAATTCAGTCATATATAATCACAATCACCTCCTCTTTCTCTCTACATTAATAACTTTACCTCATTCCAAAAACTCATTCATACCTTGAAAACTAAACTGACATGTATATACCTAATGTATTGTGAAGAAAATGAGACGCTATAATAATTTCACTTTTCATCTCCTTCTCTCTCTCTCTCTCTCTCTCTCTTTCTACACGATAATATCCTGGGAAAAATAAGGCAAAAATGGGGGGAAGTTAACCTTGCACCTTCTACCCGTACAAGTGCACAACGTTTACATGTGATAGAAATAGCCTACAATGCTTTTTCCGCTAGCTAAGCCATTACGCAGAACCACATGCACGAAGCTTTTCTCTCAGTTTCCTCTTTGAAAAGATCTACCATCATCAACACTATCATTATCCAAAATCTACGTATATGGTGCTACGTGCTGTCGGCTTTTTTTTGCCTTTAGGTTTTCGGCTTCCACGTCTTATATTGTCTTATGATGATGCCACAACACATAAAAATTTCCTTTTCCCACTGCCCTGTGATCAAAAAAAGGTGAGCCCTTTAAATACCCATCTCGACATCTATAATACAGGTGTGCGTATGTGTGTGAAGAAGAAGAAGAGAAAAAATAGTTCCACGCTAAAATCACTTATCAAATCTATGATACTCTATGTAATCCAAGTTGTGGTAAACCCTTCTACCCTACTTTGTGTGTCTGTAATTCACAATTATTCCGTACAAAACATTTAAGACATCACAAAAAAAACTATACAGATATGTAACCTGTACATACCTGTCGTTTGTATAAATCTTTACATGTACCCCATCAGTTTTCAGTTCTCATGTCAGTCCCTATTTGTCATGTATAAAATACAAATGAATAGAACCGATGACTGGCATTGACTCTGAATTCCTTCAGATTAAGTCAGATCATGATCATGACCATACCACAAATAATACAAAGAATTTTTCATTCCAACTCTATCCCAATTCTACCTTGGTACATATTCAATATTACAACCAACAGATTTTTAGATGGACCAGCACCGACTCTCCATTCATTAAAATGAATGAAAAAAAAAGAATTGAAGAGAAGAACGCATTATTATTGTTCCTTTCCCTCTCTCTCTCTCTTCTCCAATCATACAAAAAAAAAGTTTCTCCCCCTTCCAGGGTTGTTTTTTTATCTCTATCTGTGATTTGAACTGCATCCTCATTGTATTTTACATTTTTTCCCCTTCTCTACTCTATGAAAAAATTCTTGATTTTTAACATTACAATCTGGACCTTCTTGTTTGCAATACTAATCTCACACTCAGGAAGACTTGAACCAAGAGTCATATTTCATTTATCATTGCACCTTCCTCTTGTGAGACTACGAGCAATTATTGACACTTTATGTACGTTCCACACAAAGTTAGTGCCTATAGATGGATGATACCACTTGTAACATCTCCTTAGACCTTAATCTAATTGTCAACAGTAAAAAAAATGAGCTATAAAAACATACTCAGACAGGATGAAAATTCTTCTCATCCAAACCTAACAAATTATAACCAAACCTATACATTCATATTTTAATATGCATGTATCAAAGATACACACTACAAAAAATTGAACTTAAATTTAATACAAAGTGTGAAGCTCATTCTAAAAGTGTAAAAAATGAGAAGTGGATGGAGAGAGAGAGAAGATGTATGCAGGTCGCAAGTGTATGCATATACGGTAATAGAATCTTGAGAGATAAAGACAGGAGAGAGAGAGAGAGAGAATGATAAGTTATAGTGTGTGAAAAAAAGAAAAAATCAACATGAGTCTATTGAAAAGGCAAATCGGTCTAGAAAAGTGTCGATTCACTCCTCAACACTCTCTTTAAAGATTATTGTTCCACTGCACAATCCCATGTCATAAACAGAATACAAGAGAGCAGAAGAGAGAGAGAGCTCAGAACAGAAGTCCTCACACTTAATATTACTGTGCACTCCTTCAAAAGGTTTTTTTTTTCTTCTGCCACAGACTCAAACTTTGAGACTTTAGAGGAGCAATGTCTAGAATTTTTCTTTCGTTTACCAAATCTAAATTCTAAATCTACACTAGAGTAACTGTTACAACGAGTACAAACACGTCAAATGTACATGTACATGAACCCCAAAGTTCCAAAACTGGGAATAGAATATGTTTTTTTCCAAACTAAGAACATCATATACACTTACGAATAGAAGAGAGAGAGACAAAGAGATGTACATATGCTAGCACATGGCTCTCAACAATTTATAGACATTTCCTTCTATGTACACTCCGCTACGCCATGTTTGAGTCCCTTATACAATACATTATAATATACTTTCCTTTCGTTGTTCGTTTTCCACTCTGACTTTTCTTATCTTTGTCTATCATTTTATTTCACTGTGCTTCCTATTCAATCCAAATACTTTTTTTTCAAGATTGAGATTGAGACGCTAGATCCCTTTCATGTGTACTTTCTGAATGTAAACCGAATGTTTTGTCTATATGTTTTTATCTCAAGGTTCCCTCCCTCCCTTCTCCAATTCCTCCTCGGCAACTCATTAATAATTAAATGTGCATAGTTGTGCATCCACAGACAAAAAAAAACTATATATCTGTGTACAGTGTACAAATATACGAAAACAACTCCATACATTCCGTATCATGTAACACAGAGGCAGTTTGAGTGTCAAGCGAAAAAGGAAAACGTCAATCGTCCAAGTGTAAAAGACGAAAATGTGGAATACTCAACATAAAAATGTTACTTTGGAAAGTGCAAAAGATTTATTAATACATGTTTAAAGTATACGTCTATTGTAATTAAGTCAGTTCCACTATCATATAAATTGTAATAAATTTTTATAAAATTCGCCCCACCATTTAAATCCAGAGTACATGTAAGACTAGTAATAAAGACAAAAATTATGATGACAATTACCTCACAATGGCAATTCACATCAAATCTCTTGAGCTTCATCAAACAACTTAAACTTAACTGCATCTTGGTATATAATCATTACTCTATCAAATACTAATCCAACTTTAAATATTCAGTGTTTTTTAGAAGGTGAAGAGGCATTACTCATTTTACACTTTAAATCCCCTACAACCTGTCCAAGTTAAGATGAGTATCCCATTTATATTATATGACTAAATTTATTTTAAGACAAATACAATTTATAAAAACCAACTTATTCCAATAATACACAAAATTACTCCATTGACGTATACCTTTGCCTTTACCTACAAAGTACAAAGGTGTACTGAAGTATATTCAGAAAATAAATACAAATAAATTACCAATGAAAAACAACATGCTTATATATATATAAAGTGTGACAAATGAACTTAGCACATTTTGTTTTTTGCTTTTTTCTCCTAACTGTATTAATATTATGAATAATGACCTATGCCCCGACCTGAACCTTGTTCTACTGCATATACTCAGTAAAAAACACTTTCAGTTTTGAAACCTTGATGACCTCTGGAGAGCAAAAAGTGAAAAAGTGATGACCCATGAATTTAGCCCATTTTTGATTTTTTTGTAATTAATTTATGTTAAATTGTAATAAATTAATTTGAAAAAAATGGTTCGACGTTTAGGACTATCATTGACTGAGGTAAGTGAATTACTACGTTTAA
>JAQIVZ010003164.1:0-15560 GCA_034700945.1 Arrhopalites spinosus | reverse complement strand
GTTAACTAAACTACATGAGATGTGTGTTATTATAGTAACATGATCCATATGAGTATGATTAGCTAAAATGGAGAAATTATCAAATTCATTTTTGGTCCCTCGCTGTACCGGTACTTTGTTGACTGTGTGTGTATTCTCATATCCATATTCATCTTTCATGTTAAATCATTGACGAAAATACAGTCTGTAGCCTCTCTCTCACATCCTATGCTCTTACCTGGAAAATCTTTAGAGATAATCAAATTAAATTAATGTAGTAGCTGATTATTATTAAAACTCCACAATTCTGACTAAACTCTCCACTTACTTTGTCATAATTTAGTCTCTCTCTCTTATTTTTGTGAATATAAATGAACAGAGAGAAAAAAACCAGGGGCATTATATGTATAAGAACAGAATTTTAATTTTTGCTGGGTTTATACCATTTTATTTCTGTCAATTGTGTTAAAATGCACTAAGTATGTACACTCCATTTAAGAGAGCCCACTGACAACTTGATTCTCATTCATTCATTCAAATCTGTAAATAAATAAACTTTGTGTGTAAGGAACAATGAAAGACAGAACAAAAACCTCAACCTCAAGAGTTTCCCAGGAGTCCAACTTCTTTATGAGGGTGAAATGATATGAACAGACTGAATTTATACACCGTCTACACTCTACAGTCTACACACACACACACACAAACTACACTATAAAAAAACTTCTTTCGTTTAAGCAATAGCAAGAGAGAGAGAGAGAGAGAGAAAAAAAAAAAAGTTGACAGTTATTCCATAAATTTATAAAATATACACACAACATGATTTGCATTGTATGGAACAGCAACCAGTGCCCATAGAATTTAATGTAGTCACATAAATTGAAACAAAGGTAAATATGTCATCCTTTCCTTCTTCAATTTGTGAGAGAGACAATGAAAAGAGTGTGGATATAAGTATAGGATAGAAAATATTACATTATGTACATACAGTGTATAGTGGTCTCGAAAATGTGGTAAATATGAGTGAAGAGATGACAGATAAATTTATGATGTAGCAAATTCCATAGTTCTATCTCTAAATTGTCCTTATGGCTTCCCATCAGATAATTTAGGCAATTCTTTTGTAGTGGTAAAACAGAGTCATCAACTATGTACCCAATTATAAATTAAATGTCAAGTTTTATAACAGACTCAATATGTTGTTCTAGGGTCTTTTAAAAATATTATCTACTAATTTTTTACAAAAAGTTTTGAAGTGTCGAGTGACATTGTCACAAAAAAATGATTGTATAATTCTTTGAGTTTATATTTGTAACCCTTGATATTTTTTTTTCAACAAGTTTTTTAACAAGTGGAGGAAGAAAAATGATTGTGTAGAGGAAAGAATTGAGGAGAAAAAAAAGAATAAGAATCCTCAATCTAATTAAACAAAAGAATTCGTCATTCTTTTCTTTTCTAGGCCAATCTCAAGTCTCCTTTTCTTTTGTCAAGAAAAGAATAAAAGGGAGAATTCCAATTGCAATGGAGACATTTTCAAGAGAGAGAGAGGAAAAGTCGAGTAAATTCAGCCATAAGGTATCAATAGCAATAAAGTCGAATAAAAAAAAAAGAAAAAGGAAAAGGATTGAGCAATTCGGGAGTTTTTCAGTTGACGGAACGACAGCACTCGGAGTGAGTGGTTGCCAAGAGAATGTATAAAATATATACCTGGAAGGGAAACTACCGTAAATCAGAGTGACTGTGCCTCTCTTTTGTCTTGACAAAAAAGATTTTCTTCTTCTTTTAGTTTATATACAGTCATAGTCATGTGTCATGTATTCTTACGGATCATTTGAGTTAAAAATTATTAAGAGTAAAAAAAAATTAATTATCAAATCACACTAGGTTTTTCAACGCTTCAAAAAGTACAAAAATATTTAAAGGTGTAAGAAAGGAAATTTACAAAATATTGTAAAATGGATTTTGAGAAGATTTGTAAAATATTTGTATGAAAACAATGGAAAATTTTTTTTATGAGTAAAATGTCAAGAAAGTGAGGTAATGACAAAGTTATCTCAATTGACGGTAGGCTAGTCACATACACACACAGACGGCATAATAAGACATTGTACCCAAGTCATCATCTCAGTCAGCTCAGCACGGATGGTCTAAATCGATTACGCTTTTCACGATATTGCGCACATTTTTTCCACTCAAACTATTTAAGCTGAAACCACGACTTAGTTTAGTCGTCCTACCATGTATACATATATATACATATACATTGGAGAAATGAACCAAAGGGGATTGCACGACATTACCATTTCAATATTACAAGTGTCCCTTCATCATCCGTCCCATGCAGTCCCTCTCTCTCTCTCTCTCTCTGTGTACATTATGTACAGACAAAAATCATATAGAAGGTAAGTTAGTTTGCAAGAAAATCTGTTGTAAAATTTTTTTTTGTGAGACATGAAATAATTTAATCTTATTATTAGGAAATTTGACCCCAGAGTGAGTCGCTCACATGTCCTTGTCAAAAACATGTTTATTGCTACTAATGTAAAAACAAAACAACATAAACTACGTCTCTTGAGATTCCTACCATTAACTTTGGTAATCATAATCACGTCATACTGTCAATAAAGTTTTTAATGACTGTCTCTTCAATGACAACTAATGATACATTTAAATGTAACTTTGTAAATGTAACTTTTTTGATTTTAATAAATTCAATACATTTTTATTCAATTTGACTAAATGCCAATATTCATACTGCAATTACTGCATTATGTATTTTTTTAAATAGTTGTACATATATATTTAATATTAAATGACTCGTTTAATTGGGAAGAGATTCATTTAATAGAAATTCAAGTTTATTCAGTTTTAATGTGAAGGATTTGGATAAATGAGAAGAAATTATGGAAAAGACAAATAATTTCACCTTTCATGTTGTTTACGTTACGCTTAAAATAAATTGGTGGATATACACTCTGTGTATATATCACTATCGGCTATTACAAGCCTTTCCCAAGACCCATCTCAATCGCCCATCAGTTATTGAGCGATTGAGAGTGATAAGCTTGACCTGTTGAACCCTTCATCAAAATAATTAGACTGATTTAAATAAAATTGCGTTCTATATTCTTTCTATACAAAAAAAACCTTTATATTTGTATCTTGTGTACGTATACAGTCTAGAAATTCCCCTTGAATTTTCTTGTCATATAACATTCCTTGTACACATAAAAATACATTAAAGTTTTCACTTTTCCATCATGACATTCACTCTCCTTCATGGTTTGTACTGGAAAATATGTACAATACAAGAGTCAAAAGTTGAGACCTTAATTGATGTTTGTACTCAAATGGTCAATTTTGAAAACCTTGTGAATGTCATCGAATCACTCAATTCCTCCACAATTTTTTTTTGCCAACCTTGCAAAGTCCAAACTGAGACGCACAAAAGGAGAAAAAAAGGGGGATATATAACATGAGAAGAGTTTTATATAAGCTCATGTAACAAATCAATACAGTGTCAAGAAACCTTTCTGAAAATACACGGACCATGGACAGGTTTGAAAATCTGCAAGCTTTTAACAACTCATATACAATATACTGTTAAATTTATATTATCGTCTTCTTTTTACAGTCAAGTTATTTACGACTATAGCCGCGGCTACACCATAAAAATAAAAAGCCATGTACATGTACGTAACTCATACACACTTTATAATATAATAACAATGGCAATAAAACAAGTTTAAACCTATATATATATATATAATATCTATGCCGAATGCTCACGTTTAAGACTGTAATATAAAATAATATTATACCATACCACACACTGTCTGCCCTAACTGCATAACCTATTATTGCCTTGTACCTTTAATATTATAATATTACACACTGAACAGTAGAACTCGCTCAATTTGGATTTAAAATTATCTGTATGCTATAGACACATTTTGAACATTGGCCAACATACGTCCGTACTGATATCATTCTTATGTACGACCATCAGTTATAATATTTATAATTGTAACACAATACTAGTAATGCCCCCCCCCCTCAAACTTTTTTTATTTTTTATTATTCCAATGTTTACAACCTTTTCTCTCTCATGGAACTGTTACATGGATGAACATTGAACATGCAAATACTTAGTTATCGTTAGTAGCCATATTTCACCTTGCTGTATGACATATTTAATTTTTTCTCTTGAAATTACTCTACTTGTTATCGAGTGCATTAACAACGTGATAAATCTCATTAGAAAAAAAATTTAAGTCATAACTATTACTAAGTATTTGTTAATTTAATTATGTAACTACAGTGAACATTTTTGCTTTGTATTTTCATTCACAATTTGTTCTAAATTCTTGTAAATTATGAATAAAAATATTTAGTTAATATTGAATTTATTAAAATAATAGAATACAAAATGACCTCGATAATTAAAATAACCCCTACATTCTATTCTCTCTACAACAAGAAGTCAGCCCTGTTTAATAATAATGGTAATGTTCTTATTTGACCAAGAATAAAGATATTGTAGAGATATAAACTAATTCGAACACCATGTTTGTGGAGAGAAGAGTTTTTGAGATAAGTTTCAATAAATAATTAAATGTACAAGAGAAAAAAATAATATTTTAAAATTAAGGGTATGTAACAGTGAAACATGTTGACGTTTACAAGGTATGACTGGTGACTGCATTTGTCAGTGATGATACTAATCCTTGTCTATTTTGACAATGGGTTTTTGGATTTTATATTTATGCATATGCATATTAAATTAAGCTTAGTCATCCTTTTCGAGGTTTTTTTTGCGAATACAATCACTTTCTCATGATCATACTTGTAGCAATTATACTGTGATGAAGTATTTTGGCGGCGTCGCCAAAATACATATTATATTATATTGTACCACACATAATATTTGTTTTTCTGTTCCTCCTCTCTCACTCACACAGCCACAGACACACATGAGAGAGAGAGACAGGATAGACTCAAAAAGCTGGCTCCGATTACATTATATTATACACTCACCCTGTACATACAGAGATATACATGTTGAGAGTGTCATAGTCATTGTAAAGTTTTGTTCCATTCCCTTCCCTTTGCTTGACAGAATCAATGACATTTATTTATCTCTCTGCCGAAATGAAAGTTGGAATGTTTGTTCTCAAGATACGGATGAACGTACAAAAAAAATTGTTTTGTGTTGGATTTTTCTTTTCTTTTATTTTATACACAAAAATCTACATGTACAAATACATAGAGAGAGAGACTCTACAGTTGTAGTTGGGATGAGAGAGAGAGGATGCACTTGCATTCTTATGATGACATTCTAAACAATTTTTTTTCTGTGGTTATGATGAGAACCAAGACATGCTAATCAAAGGCGCTACTTATGACGACAAGAGTGTGTGATATAAAAGACTTGTATAGGTAACTTAGCTACCGTAGCTACAATATTATTCAAGTTGTGCACCTTTCTTTTTGAGAGGATTCAATCAAGCCAAAACTACTGCTTGGGTGCTACTACCACTACTATATTAATGATATATATACAGTAGAGAGAGAGAGAGAGAGAGAGAGAGAGAGACAAATTAAAGAGCACGTACTCCATTCTTTTGTTACTTTTCATCTTTTTTTTTCTACACAAATTCCTACTTAAAACTCTTCTCCCAGTGTACTCACCTCAAAGATTCTTTCAATAGAATTCAAGTCAAGAGAGCGGCCATGAAGATCAATTCTGTATCAAAATTCATGTTGAAGCCCCCCAAAGTGAATTGAGTATAAAATCTTTCAATTCTTAAAACCCTCAATTTATCTCTACAAGTTTATAAACTCAATTTCTACTAAATTTTCCTGATATACAGCACTTGTAAACAAATTGTGAGTCTAATCAGTAAAAATTTTTTTATTATTTTACTCATTACATAATATAAATTACTTGGATGTATTTTAAATAATGTACATTTTATTCACAAAGTATATATGACACACATTACATGAAGACATTAACAACCAGAACGAGAAAAAAATAATTTAAATGAATGTCTTTGTGTAGGGTCATTTTTTATTGATTGGGATTGTAAATTTGTTGATTTTTTAAACATTCCAAGAAAGTGGAAGTTTTATTGAGTGACTGACTACCTGTCAAATTATGCGTTAAATAAATATTTCTATTTTGTTAATTAAGTTTTTAGTTTTTAAACAAGTTTACACTGTACTGTACAGACTACTACTAGTTGGGGAACCATGTAATGAAATTTAAACAGGAGCAAAAAAAAAGTTTATGCAAATCAACAATCAACTGCGACCATTTTTTTCTCTAGCCTCCCCCCCCCCCCCCTTCTCCCTCCAACTCTTTCTCTACAGAGTGTACACTTTAGTCTATTGTGTAGTGGGTGACCCATTTTCTAGGGCAGCATCCATTTGTCCTCATGTAAACTTTACACTGTGCTCATGTTTTTACGAGCTAAAGAGAGAGAGAAAAAAAGGAACCCAAAGTAAAGCCAACAGAGCCAAACCATTCGCCACACATTATGTGTACGTTTACGGTAGAGACTAGAGAGAGAGAGAGAGACGTACGAGGCAGTGAGAGAAGTCACATTGTTTTATTATCAAAAAAGTATATAATATTATATGTAGATGTAATCTGTACGATACGGCTTTCTTATTTCTTAACCATACAGATACACAACTCATACACATATAACACACAAGTTGAAGAGCAAAATGTACAGAGAGAGAGAGAGGTGTATAAATATAAAGCTAGATTTTATACATAAAAAAATAAAGTAAATGTAAAAATATGTAGGGGTATGGATGGATATCATGGATTAGATCGTCAAATAATAAATACAGCGTCTGTTGCCAAGTAAAAGCCAAGTAGTCAAATTATAATGTATATCGACATTGTAACAACAACATAGATATGCAGTTGAGATTATTAGAGTATTAGAGATGAAAAGAGAAACAGCTTGCCACATCCGTGTAATGTGAAAAGTCTCAACACGAACTATCAGCCTTCACTCTTCCTCTTCTTCTTTACAAAAAAAAACTCTTTTGCCATCTACGACGCATACTCTAGAGTCTTTTTAGGAACCTTTATGCATGTACAAAACAAGAAGAGAGGTTACATATAGAGCATCCAGTGAATCTTTAAGGCTGAAAAAAAAAGAATTTTTCTTCAACCCCACTGCCAAACAACCAACGTTGGTAATGTCATGTAAGCATCGTGTATACTTGTGAAAATTTGCCGTTCCATTTCACAGTAAATAGAACTGACATTGTTATTTCATTTTTTTTCTGCTTCCATCTCTCTCTCTCTCAACTGTCTCACTCCCAGATTTTTCTCTCTTATTTTACTATGACTTGGGACCATACCAACATCAATAACTTGACATTTTCTTTAGAATTATGACGACAGTAATAACTCCAAAATATATTATATAAAAAAAAGACTTAGGCACCAAAGTAAAAAATTTTGAATTTCAGAGAGGAGAAAAGTTATAAAAAAGATGAATTAGTCAGATTGAATTTTTATATTGTAATATCTGTAATTACACACAAAAAAATATTGTGACAGTGTCATCTACTACAAAGTAAATGGGTTTGATAATTAAAGAAAAAATAATATTTTCTCTGTTAAGGAATGGACTTGAGTAGAATTGATAAAAATCAAACTGTTCTTGTTGTGACAAAATACAAATTAATATATTAAATACCAATAAATGATGAGGAGACTAAAAGACAAAAATGCTGTGCCATACTGTAATGGTAATAGAATAGAAAGTGTAATTTATTACAGTGTAACAGATCTTGTTTTTGCATACCTTTCTTCTAATTGAATGGAAATGATGGCATTATTATCAGTGTAAAAGAATGTGGATGAATAAGTCATTTACACATGCATTACAAGAGGTAATCGAAATATGGAATTAACATCATTCCTTCTCATGATACTACAAACGAGGTGTGAGATGGAACTTTGTAGATATTATCTTTTCAAAAAAATAAAATAAAAATAATATGGACATGCCTCAAACGGGATACGATTTATACACAAAAAAAATCGTTATAGTCCCTGTCAAATTTTTCATGATTTCTATGAGGAATTAAATTGTAGTAAATATAGAGCCCCATTTAATGTCCAGTTGTTAAAGTAGGTATATTAATGGAGTTTTCAACAATAAATATAATGCAGGAGGTCTTTCCCCCGAAATTGATCGATTTTATGGGTCAATGATTGATTCCTCTATATTATTTAATGTACAGGATTGTATGTACATTTAAGACTATTTTGTAGAGTATGAGGTATGAGTTGAAAAAGTAGTAAAAATATATTTCACTTGATACAAACTAAACTAGACAAAGTTGTACAAAAATTATGCACAGGTCTATGAGTCTTGTCATTTAAAGCTTATTTAGACATTCGACATAGATAAGGTTGAGCATGAATCTCTCTCTCTCTCTCTGGATAAGATTTTTTTTTGAAAACTCTGAAAATAGCTCTTGTTTTATAGAGTTTGTGAACTGTATCATATGCAAGATTTTTGTCTTGACTTTAACTCGAGACACTATCTCACCGGTTGGTATGTAAGATTGTTTGTCTATCAGAAAAGATTAGCTTTGCAAGATTCTTTCAACGGCATGAAAAAAAAACATTTTTCTACAGTTACAATTTCAATGAAGGAGTGAAGGGGGGCAACTGTGCTTAAAACTCTTTCTCTCACTTCCTTGGCTTTTTGGTCTACCGTTGTGTTGAAGGATTCAATACAGACCCCCACTCTTACACAATGTAAGAGAGAGAGAGAGCAAGTTATCTGCTCGTGTTTGGTTCAGATTCCAGCGGAATTCCGGATCAAATCTACGAGTTCTTTTTTTTCGCTCAATCCTTTCCTAACTCACTTAACCACCAAGAGAAGGATAAAAAAATGATCAATTTTTTCTCACTTCTCTCTCACGGAAAATCTAATGGAAAATAATGACAATTGTCAATAAAACATTCCCAACAAGTTTATTCCCTTTGATAATACTTTTTTTGACATTAAATAAAATGAGATGAGAAAGTAATAGCTTTCATCATTAATTTATAATAATTAAAACATATTGTCATTTTGAAGAGACAAAAAAATTGGGTAATGTTGATAAAGAAGGTGTGCATAATAAATTCAAGATAAAATATTTAATATGAAAAAAATAGAGAAAAGAATGCCAACAAACTTGTATGAATGTTGTTGATTGTGTCGTCTTCTTTTTTTTCCGCTTTGTGCCTTTCCCTTTGAAAGAAATCACATGAAGTTTTTGAGGGGGGACAGAGATGAGGTTGACAAGAGTGTCAATCCCAAGAGTGAGTGAGTTAGATTAACTGTGTGCTGTAAAAAGGTTGATAATATCAGCTTAATTCCAAGCACTTAGCCCACACTAGTCAATCGATATTTTCGCCTACACTTTGACTCAAAAGGCTGCCTCTCCTTCTCGTTCTTTAGATAGTCGCCTTGGTTCCTTGGTTTTATGCCATGCTTGTTTTTATTACATTGAAGGTGTGTGTCTGCCTGCTGTGTGCATGGTGTAGTAGAGAGTACGGCACACACTATGGGCATACAAGAAGGGAGAGACACATGGAGAAAAAACAAGGCTTTTCACTCTGAGAAGTACAAGAAATTACGCCGAGTGGGTCTCTTTATTCTTCTATTCCATAATTTAGTTGTAGTACTTGTTGTAAAGCCCAAGTGTGGTCAAACATGGACACGAAACCGACACACAGTCACACACAAACACACAGGCAGAGAGAGAGAGAGAATTTTCCCTTTTTGTTGATAAATATAAAAGTTATTATTATTTTATTTATTTAACTCTCAGCAAAATATTTATCACACAGTTCAAATCTCTCCTCCTTTCCTTTTGACGGTGGGGAATTACACAATATTTTTGTATTGTGTACAGTTGAGTATCAATTTTATAATAATAATTATTCACTCTATAAAATGTACAATAACAAATAGAGTACACAGTGTACAGTATAGAGCAAATAAGAGCAGTGTAAAATCTTATCTCACACAATGTCTTTTTTTTACATGTAAAAATCCTCTTGACGTATAAATATTATGGGCATATGTTGACTGTTCACATTTCTTTGAATAAAAAAAACCTTGTGGCTCTTCCGACTACAAATAAAAATTTTTTTGTGTAATGAATTAGAATAAAAAGAAGGAGGAGTTCAAGACGTGTAGAAGGACGACAGAGTAAATATGCAACTCGATCCACTGCAACTCACAACACTGTCAACAACAAAAAAAGAAGAGAAGAATTTTGTAGTGACGTTCAATCTAACAGCTGAAATAAAAGCATTCTTCTTTCAATATGCTCCTCTTGTTGATGGGTTAGGTAGAACAAGGAACAACGTGTGTGTTGTGTTGTGTTGTGTTGTGAGAGCACACACTATGTAGATATACTTGACAAATTTGTGTATGTAAAAGGAAGGTCCGCTAGCTGACAAAATACTTAATATTCCAGTAGTTCTTGTCGTTCCTGTCTTATGTATTTTTTTTTTGAATAGTCTGAGAACTCACAGAGTCTACTAAAAACTTAACTTACAATGTGTATTTGTTGTTGTGTTATAAGTACATACGGGCTTTTTAAAAGTTGCTTACACTTTAGACTCTATATGTATACAAGTATATATGTAGAGAGAGAGAGAGAGTTTGTTTTAGTGGCTTTGTATCAGACACTCAGCTGAGTGTGCACACGGTCCATAAAGATGCTCTGAACTGACTAAACTGAAGCCTGTGTGAGAAGGAGTACGGCGGCAAGGTTGGCTAGGGCAAGCCACAATTTCAATGGAGAATACAGTTCGGAGTTTTCATGATATTACATAGGAAAGAGGAGAAGAAGAAAGACGGGAGACCAAAAATGTTTTTTTCCAGAGAGCAAGCGCAAATCTCTATTATGTATGGCAAATAGGCTTCCCTCTCTCTCTCTCTGTATAGACCCAACTGTGTGAACTTGTGATAACTCTCTCTCTTAGTTTCGTACTGTACAAATACCTCCTCCACTTCTTCTGCCTACACACAGAGAAATCGCACTGTAATAAACCAATGACGTCAGTAATTGTTAAAACGTCACGTCCTGTCTTCAATTTAAAGATGTCCAAGACTAAATCTCCAAATTTTTTTTCCTCTTCTCTCAAGTCAAAAGCTATGGATACAATATATGTGCCTGTATGTGTGTGTTGTACAGTTGTGTATAAAAATTATTCATTACATGTAAAGTGTCCTCGACGACTTCTTGTCTTTACTAAATACAAAATCCTGTACAGTCTTTTTCTATTGTATGAATGTTTTTTTTGTCTATGTGTGTGTCATGGAATAGAGTTTTACACTAATTCAACAAGGGGATATCTTTACAGACAGTCTAATTACAAGCCATAGCTCATGAATAATCTGAGGATAATTTTTTTATTATTATGTCATACATGAGGATCATCCTAAACATATTATTCACGCGTGACTGGTCCCTCTTTCGTCCTCTCCTCCATACTCTCTTTTATAGTCATGAATGTCTCAAGAGAATATTTCATCTTTTTTTTCTCATACATTTTCCCTATGCTTCTTTTTTCTTCCTTCTTGTTTTTTTACACGTGTTTTTCATCAAAGATCTCCTTTTCCCCAATTATTTTTTACGGGGGTTCAATTAATATAAAAATTTGTACTTTTAATTAATACTATTGAATATCCTTACATAAAATAATTTTTATTATTTGTGTTTATTAAATTCTCTATTTTGTCTCCTGTTTTATTTATTTATCATAATTCATAAAGATTTATCTATGTCTAATTTAGTGTGGGTATATCTGTGCACTCCAGTTTCCATTAAAATTATCCTTAAACAACAATTATTTTTATTATTTAAAGTTCTTTACAATTTATTATATTGACAAGAAAAATTGCTTTAAATGTTCAAGAACAAATAATATTTTACATCATATTATATTACATAATCTCAACAACCTTGGTGGTTACTATTAACTGGATAATGGACAATTTAAGTAGACATAATAATGACGTTTCAAAATACAAAGAAATTTTCCTTAAATGACTTTTTTTCCTGGAGAATCTCTTTTGAGAAAAAAGAGTCCATATGTTTTGTGGGTAATACAGAATGGCTTGAGGGACTCATTGAAAAAGCTCTGCGCCGTAGCATTAAAAGTAAGTCAAGAGAATCATTCAAGTATGGAAGTCAAGGACTAAATTAATGTATCATCATCTCTCTATCTATCTCTATACATGACTCTTAAAAAAATGAATAAAGTTCCAGCATCAAAGTCTTATCATTGATACTATCCTCTCACTCTTAATATACATAAAACTTAATATTTTGTCTCTAGTCCGTACTTTAGCCAGGGAGAGAGTTATAACGTGATTTCCAACTCTCTTTGACAGAGCAATTAAAATAAAATGAATTGTACAAATATTAAATGTGATGAGTAGTGTACAATGTAAATATTTAAATAACAACTAAAATGAAAGTATAATAGTAATTATACCATTTAATTACAGAGTTTAAAAAAAATTATCTACATATTCAACACACGAGTACATTTAAAGTCTTTAGTATCTGTACAAATTAAAAATCTTGATAGGTACTTGACTTGTATTTGTAATGTTAAAAAAGATTTAATTAAATAATGTATAATTTTTAAATCATTGTGTTAAAGTGCTAATTATTTAAATACATTTATGTAAATAATTCTAATAAATAAAATTAATTGCCGGTCATTTCATTTAACATGATGGTGTGTCTATATAAACAATAAATTTAGTATAATCAAGTCTAAATGGAAATGACACTTTTGCTACTTTATTTTTTTAATAAAGAAACTGTTCATTTTAATTATGTTGAATATTTAGTTTAAAATAAAATAATGATGTTGAAGTTGAAGAGATAAATAATTTAGAAATATGTTCAACATTAATTTTGAAAAAAAAGTACAACACAAGTTTCTCATTTTAAATTCAATTTAAAATAAAAAAAAGTAGAGACACAGAAAATGGAGGAGGAGGGTTCAGCTCATTTGACTGGGAGAATCAAGAATGCATACAGTTTTCAACAACATGGATTATTTAAAATAAAAAAAGCGAGAAAAATAACGGCCCAATGACATTTCCATCCCCCCTCTCTCTTTACTCATCTCCTACTTGTTCTTATACTTATTGAGAACCACAAAGAAGAGAGAGATTTTTAACTTTTTAAGCTATGGCAAATTGCCCAAGTAGGACAAGTTGATCGTTTTTATCTTTTTTTTTCATGATGACACTGACTAGTCTCTTCTATATAATTTAAAGGAGGTCCAATTAACTATTACTAGAAAGAGAGAGAGAGAGAGAGAAAGATTTAAAATTCAAACTAACTTATTTTGTATTACGTCAAAAAAAAGAGCAGAATCAAGAAACCTGTGTCCTTCCATTTTTAAAACTGTAGTTAACTTTATTGCTTATTAAAGTAAACGTCCGTGTCTCCTTGACTTATTTTGTATGCATTTTATTTTTGTAATGATTTTAAATTTTTGAATAGTTTGTAGACTAAAAGAATTATGTATGGTTAGAGTTGGAGACTATAATATTTTTTGAAGAGTAGTTAAGGGATTACAAGTAAAAAAAAGAAGTAAAGTATTATTTAAAATATTAAGAAAAAGAAGCTGTTTATCTTCTCTGTGACTTTTATGAGACCCCAACCCTTTATTATCTTCTTTCTTGAATTGAACAAGAGAAGAGCTAATAATGCAACATGCTAATCACACGCAGAGAGAATTCTTTGATATCAGCCCATTTCACGCCTCTCTTCTCATCGTCACTGTCTTGTCCTCCTTTGAAATCAAAAAAAAAGTTTCTTTGCACTTGCCCTTCTCCCTGAATAAAAACTTTGAAGTATAATATAAAAACTATACATGTATTATTTCACAATGTGAATTTCACATGCAATCCCACTACACTTGTACTCGTACCAAACCAACCAAAAATGAATGAAACATTTATTCTCCCTCGTCAACGGTACAGTATAACGTTACTCTTATTCTATCCATTAAAGAGAGCCAAGCACAATTGTTTTGTTGTCGACTAAAAAGAAAATATTTTACAGTCACATTAAATATAATCATAAAAATTACAAATTGAAAATCATCTTCTTCTGTCTCTTCTAAAATAAAACTTTTGTCTTTAGTCATCATTGTCATGATTATTTTTGGGCAATGTTTTTTTATGAGATGTCAAATTTAAATAACAATAGACGAGCCAATGTAAAATATTTTATTTTATTGTAATTATTATTCATATTATTGTGTAAATTGCCAAAATTAAATATCATTTAATTTATTTTTTATTAACCATCTTTTATTCTATTACTTTAATTGTGATTGTTTACAGATTACTTTGATAGAGATATGATTATTCCTGCAGTAGTCATCGTTTACATATTTTTTTTATGTTATTGACAAAAAATAATTTTATACTAAATATTTAATAGTCAAATTTTACTTGGTAACTTTCTTTTTGTCATTAAACAAGTTGTGTGTGTGGTAGGTAAATATTTCTAAAGAGTGCAGTTTTTCTCTCTCTCTTTTTTATAAAATATTTATCCATTTAGAATCACATTTTCTTATATATAACAATATGTATTATACCATTATGGGAAGAAAAGTGTAGAAAAATGAATGCCCAGAAAAAGAGAGAGAGAGAGAAGAAAAAAAGTTGTGATAAGGAAACTAAAATTTATGGCTAGCTGGAAAAACAGAAAATGAGACTGAGAAGGGAGAGAGACTGGGAGGAGGGCAGCAGGTGTCCCGTGAACTCTCATGATGCCATGTCATGATATTCCATTCGAAAATTCATCTTGGTTAGTTGAAGGCACGTGAACTTAGCACGAAAATTATCGTTTCTATTTGCAACGCTTTTAGAATAAATTTAAATGTTCAAGTAGAGGCAATATATGACTTTTAATGTTTTCAAAACTTAAAAGTCACGAAAAAAGGGTTTCAACTCACTTTTTCTGATAAACAAGGACATCATAAGCAACAAAACTTTATATACGGACACACAGTACACTTATAAGAGGACTTTAAAACAATTATGATGAGACATTTTAAACCTATGGTGGACATGTAGTTGTTGTCGTTTGTGTTGTGTACAATCATAATATTTGTACGTATACTTCTCATTGTATACAAATATCATAGTAAGACGGAGAAAAAGTCAGCTGACGTTTTGGGACTCTTGATATTTTATATGCAATTCAAGTATATTGAACTTTTGGTTGAATTATTTTAATGGTATTATTTTCCTTCTTCCACTTATTTTTCTTCCTTGAAAAAAAATATCCTTGTTTTTGTCATACCATAAACTTTTCAATCAATTTTCAAGATTAAAGTACATTTTCAACTTGTATTTATCTTTAATTTTCCTACCCCACTATCAATATATTGTGGTATATGAATGAATAATATTTGTGCATGTACAGGGTCGGAAATAACCTTTTTCCCCCCATCCACAGACAAGCCCTGACATGCTACAGAAAATCCAAAACCA
>JAQIVZ010003163.1:0-15565 GCA_034700945.1 Arrhopalites spinosus | reverse complement strand
GGGTACTGTAGAGCAAATAGAACTGTAGATATACTCATGAATATGCGGTGGTGTACTTATGCCCCTTCCTCCCCTATATTGCAGTATAGCATCAATTAAAATTTAAAGAGTCTAAAAATTCAAAGAAATTGGCATTGGCTTGCATATATGGCCTTGATGTTGAAAATCTCATGGATAATTCAAGATCAAGGCTATGGGGGCTTGGACATGTGCTCATGTTGTGGCACAAGGGAACATTGAGTGCTAATGTGATGATGGTACGAGATGAACGGAAAAATTTTTTTGTGGGTGGGGGTGGGTTGGGTGGCGAGAAAAAAAAATCAATCCCTTTGTTTTGTTTTCCTTGACTCTACAATCCCTCTCTCATTTTTATATAATTTTTGTGTAATAAAACCGGGCTCTAAATTGTGACGATAATTTAAATTGTTTTATTATTATTATTTTTTAATTAATGCCCATCACCAATTGGCCCCAATTGTCACCGGTATCAAATCAATTAATCGTCATTGTCCACACTTGAGTGGTTCTCAGATAAGATTGACGACAAATTAAATTAACCAAGGATAAAATAAATTTAGAGCCACATCAAATGTAATCAAGCGCCGGTGCAAAATAATTGTACATTTACAAAAGTTTAAATAATTTAACAAAAAATTAAAATGGAGTTTAAATTTCTTTGGCTTCTCCCACTGCTCTTCCTATTCGTCTTGGAAAAGTCGACAGCCTCCAAAATATTTTTCATGATTCCCCTCACAACCGTCAGTGAAAAGAATTTGTACATTCGTCTCATTGACGAACTGGCCAAGAAAGGTCACGAGGTCACTGTAGCCACCATCAAGAAGTCGAGCTACGAGTCCAAAAATGTCAAAGAAATTTCACCAATTTCATACGCTGAATTTATGGGCAATGAAGACACGTCAAATCCAAAACTGAGTCGTGAGAAAGGGAAATTGGGGGACTATGACATTTCCTTTAATTACAAAGCGTGTCATAAAGTGTTTCAAAATAAGGAATTTCAAGAGGTCATAAGTCAAAAGTATGACCTCGTTTTTACAAACTATTTTTTTCAACATTGTTTTGCGGGCGTCTTATACAAAGTGGGGGCTCCCTTCATTATCATGTCTACCATGCCACCGGTAAGATACATAAATTTCCAATGAAATTCAGTGACAGTTGACCTTTGACCTTTTAGGTACCCTTCGTATTTGAATTGACTGGTTACAGACTCCCCATGTCCATCGTTCCTAATTCATTTCTCATCACTACGGACAAAATGAGTTTTATGGAGAGAGTTCAAAATATTTTGTTTGATTTGTACGTGGCGGATTTTGAAAAACGAACTTACATTCCAGAATCCCAATCAATTTACCGCCAATATTTGGGGCAGGATTTACCTGGGGGATTTGAAATTGAAAAAAATGTCAGTTTAGTCTTTTCTAATTCACATTTTACACTCAATGCACCCACTCCAGTGATGCCGGATATTGTCGAGATTGGGGGAATTCATTGTCGTCCAGGCAAACCTCTTCCCAAAGTAATTTTAAGCACGTGCCTTTTATTTGAAGTTTGGCGCCACATTTAAAATTCTAATTATTTTTGAATTATTTGCAGGATTTAGAAGAATTTGCTTCAGGGGCCAAGGATGGCTTCATATATTTTAGCATGGGATCTATGGTACAGTCCAAATACATGCCACAGGAATGGGTGGATATTTTTTTGGCGGTTTTTTCAAAATTGAAACAAAAAGTCTTGTGGAAATGGGAGGATGAGGACAAGGTCAAGCAATTCCCGGGTAATATTTTGGCTAAGAAGTGGCTCCCTCAGCAAGATATTTTGGGTACGTTTTTTTGTCAATAATAATCATCAATTTATCGCTAAATAATAAAATTTTGTAAATATTTGAAAGTGCCAATTTCAAAATGTTATGAATTAAAATATTCCAAAACAAAATAATAATTTATTGTTTTCAAATTTTAGCGCATCCGAACATAAAACTGTTCATTAGTCATGGCGGTGCCCTTTCTACACAAGAGTCTTTATATCATGCCGTGCCGATGATCGGGTAAGTTGGAGAAACGTGGTTGAATTTAAATTTTAAAATTAATTTAGAGGTCAATTTGAACTAATTTGTGTTGTCACTTTTAAGGTTTCCTATATTCGGTGACCAGGATTTGAACATTCGGAACGCAGAGACTAAAGGATTTGCCAAAATGTTGGAGATTTTAGAGCTGTCGGAGGAAACTTTTGGGAATGCAGTCAACGAGATTTTAAATGAGCCCAGGTAAGTACTTTAATAAATTTTTTATTAATTGTGATTCAAGGGTAAGCTAAATTTAAATGTATTTGTAGATATAAAGAAAAAGCAAAGGAATTGTCAGCTTTATTTCGGGATCAAAGGGAGACGCCTTTAGAACGTGCAGTATATTTTACAGAGTACACACTTCGACACAATGGGACCCTCCACCTCCGATCAGTGGGCCGAGATTTGAATTTTTATCAGTATTATTTATGGGACGTTTTCGCCTTCATTTTTGCCATACTTTTTGCAACCCTTTTGACAATCTTTTTGGCCATTCGATTTATCTTTCGGCTTGTCTTCAATAGGACCAAAACTCTTGCACAAGGAGCCACTGAGAAAAAGAGAAACTAAAATTTTGTCTGTAGTGCAAATTTGAAAAAAATAAATGTTGGAAAATGTGAATGAACCAAATCCTAATTTGAACGGACAGGTATTTTACTCATTAGTTAATGATTTTTTCTAATTATAAACATAATTCCAATCCAATCAGCTTTCTCTTTTATATTTTCTAACAATTCCCACTATTCCAATTCATTTTTTCCTAAAAAATCGTGGCCCTCTATACATTCCCGTCACGACAGAGATTTCATTCCTTATCTGTTCATTAAAAAACTTGAATGCTAACATTTCCTTGTAAAATATAATCATCTAAAAGATAGGGAGACTTGAAGGAAGAACTAGGAAACTTGCAGCGTACACTTTTTGTTTTCTTTTGAATGTGAGCTTTTCAAGAAACAATTTTTTAAGACGGGGACAAGTTTCAACAAAAATATTTCTAACAAGTTTCCCCTGAAAGTTAAGACAAACTATTTTAAGTTGGACAAGTCTCAACATAAAAATATCCCCACATTTTTCAGTTCAATCTCGATAGGTTACATTGAGTGACTGGGAGTGTCACAAGGTAGGGGTCACGCAAAACTGTCCGTATTGCACAGTTTCATAAGTACCCACATGGACCCTTGATGAGAATTTTGATAAATTTGGAAATCTATTTTTTAAATCTTTAGTCATCAAATATGTAATATATTAATAATCAATTGATAGTTGTGAGTTGAACATTTGTTTGTTTGTACAAGAGGGCTGAAACCATGATTAAAATTATGACCTCATACACCATGATGATCAGTTTTGATTTAGTGTGAAACTATTTTTATTTTTAAAAGGGTCAATTCAAATCCTTTTATGAAACCTTTTAATTCATTAAATATTACCAATGTTTTTATTTGTTGGCTTGTAGGTCCTTACAAGTTTCATCATAATTTGCGAGAAATCCCCACTCATGACGGTAGTGCCCACCAATGTCACAATTAATTATGATGCAACTGCTTGGGCTCACTCGAGACTACCAGTAGTACATACTAGTCTAGTTGAGGTCTGGTTTGGTTTAAGGTGAATGGAATGTGGCGTCATTTTTTCAGTCGGGCCATGACTCATAAATTTGGGAATTTTTAATTGTGGCACGAACTGATAAGGACAGCTTTCATGTGGGCCTGATGTGGGCATACATTTTAAAAAAAATATCTAAAGAATGAAGTACGGCCGATATGGCGCCTAATAATTAACACTCAACTAAAGTCAAATTATTTGATTCAAATATTTTACACACTCACCTTGTAGGGCTGTACAGGGCAAGGAAAACACTTGAATTATGAGTTGATTAAATTATAATTACTAAAAATTGAATTTTATAACAAAACAACTTAAAAATTAATATGAAATGTAATGTTCAATAAAGTCAGAAATTTCCAAGGAATAAAATAAACATTAATCCTTTATTGGGACACCAAACAAAAGACCAAGAACAATATTCAAATGATGTATTTTAAAATATCTTTGAAAAACATCATGTCTTTTTAAACATTTCTACAATTTCTTGACGAGTGATTTCAATGGCAGAATTGTTTGTTGCTTTCAAAATTTGTAAAAATTGTGACGTCACTTCCCCCACCTCGTCAAATGTGAAGAGTGCCTTTTCTATTGACAAAATGTTAGACTTGATTACCTCAAAATTGACTTGAATGGCTTCAATGTGGCCCAAAGTTTTCTCAAGGCTTCTCACCATCATGATCAAGACAGCCATCTGTCGGCCACTATCCAAGACATCCTGAAGCGCCAGTCGTTGCACCAGCCGATGAATAGACAAAACATTACCCTTGTCCTCTATGATACAATATTGATTCAAAACTCTTAACCCCCTGGCTACATCCATCCTCCCGAGTGGTTCTGGAGACAGTAAAGAGACGAGTAACTCCACTGGGACTTCATTAGGAGAAAGAAAGGACACAAATTGTAAAATTTTGTTCAAACTTTCTCGTTTCCTGAAACTTTCTTCGCTCCACAAGTCCTTTGTGGTGCTCCACACCCTTGCTACCGTGTTAGAACATAAATCCTCATTGTCATGACACAACAACCGCCGACTTTCATTAAATTTCAAAATATAATCGTTTATGGTGAATGGCGCAGCATTAATGAATTTTCGAGTCTTATTTACTTCTTTGATGTATGCCACTGCTTGTTGGAGAGCCAATGGTAGACCACCCAGAAGTTTGCCCAGATTCTGTGAGGTCTCATTGGCTGTGGATGACGTCAGTCCCAATCCTTTAGACAAAAAGGCATTGGACTCTTCCTCGGTGAAAGAAGTTAAATGATGGGACGGATAGGGTCATTCACGATTTCGTGACGTCACCAAGATGATCGGAATAAGTGAATCTGGCGGCAGGGATGAAGGCAGAAAAGGTTTCAAGACATTATTTGAGCCTGAAAAGTTGTCTGCGATGTCAAAGACAATGAGGGTCGTTTGACGACACAAAGACATATAAACATTTTTTATGGTCTCTGCCCTACCACCTTTGTTACGGGTTGCACTCGTGATGGTTTCAAGTAGTGCTTTAAAAGGCCCTTCAATTGTATCGACACTCTCAGCATTAATCCATACCACATTTTTATAGGACGATTGTGTGTACTTCATTATGTACATCCTGGCTGTCTCTGTCTTTCCAACTCCACCAAGTCCAGTGATCACCCTCACACCAGATTGAATCATCCTGTTCTTGATTATGAAAGACTGATGGAGATCTTGAAGAAATTCATCTCATCCGCAAAAGTTTGAAACTGGATCTGTGACACAGTACCAAATGGGATTGCTAATTTGTTTTGCGCGGCTGGTAGACGAGTCTGACGGCGGTTGACTTTTTATAACTTTTACGATGTGCGAATTTGAACTCATCTCAAGAGCGTCGATTAGTTGAGCCCAACTGCTTTTCAGACCTACTATCCGATACAGCATTAAATTTTTCTCAAATGATGGGACTCTGGACTCCATCTAAATATAAATGTAAAAAGTCTATTTATTGTGCTTTTTTGAATTCTGTGTATTTAATTTAAACTTTTTACAATCTCATTGCATGTGTGAGACAGCGATGACACCAGCTTCCGCTAAAGCAATGGCAAAATCTCCGGTGCAGATAGTATTTTCACATAAAAATACTAATTCTTTCGAATAAAACCTTCGAGGTCAAATGAATTGTCCATTAAAGAATTTAATGGTACTTGCTGTTGCTTTAACGTAGTGACTGCTCGTACTGCTGCACTTCCATCTACAACTATCCCAGGCGTTTTGGGCGCGTAAATTGAATTATATTCGTCTCCCATGTATTCCATTGTATGCAGTGGAAGAGCAAATTATTTAGAGCAGGCGGATACCAAAAAATTATTACATTTCTGCAAAGGTGACCAAGTCAGATTTTTATGGTGATTAATAAAAAAGGACAATTGCTTGATTGATTAAACATGCTGAATTGTCGACCACCGAGTATAAAACCACTGATAACAAGGAACGGAGAATTGGTGGAAAGTGATAAATTCCACTTATATCATATTTTTATCAGGTTGCACGATAATAATGTGTGGTATGCATAAATCCAAACTACTATGTATTTAATTACTAAATTATTACTAAACCACTCAACTAATATTTTAATCCAATTTTCATGTCAATGGCCTTCAGGATACTGATAAGATAGGCCTAGAATAAAATAAAGTGTATGAGACATACAATTTTGAAATTATGACAAAGTAATATGTACATGTATGTTAACACAAAGTATCCCCTTGTTCTAAGTGCGTAGTTTTGAAATATCTTTCAAAATTTATTGTGTCAATATATTTATTCAAACGTTCTTAAGTTAAATAATTTACACCCAGTCAAAAATACTCATCGAGAAAATGGTCGGCTAATGATTTAAGTTCTAATGGATCTGGCTCAAGTTGATACTTTCTTTCAAACATCATTTGTTTAGCCCTCCAGTCCACTAAATTATCTTGACTCTGACTGACTGAACCATCGGGCACATCTTCCTGTCTCACAATTTTGAGCAGACTCCCATCACACGGTTTCAAAGTATCTTCTCGTTTTGAAAGTACAGGGCCCACAAAAATACACATGTAAAATACTGCCAAATTTAACTTGTTAAAATAAAATTGAGGAAAATCTTGATGACATTTGACGTGGGCAAATTCAATGCATAAATGATTTAATTTGACCGCCCCAGCCAAATGTTCCAAGTCAATCATAGTTATGTATTTAAATTTAAGAACAAGACATGTCAAATTTTTGAACTTTGAAAGATTCCGAAAGAATTCATTGTCAAATTTGTCCAACGAGTCACTGCTCACGTAGTGTAAAACTAATTTATTAATTGTCAATGGTACGTTGGTCAAGTCAAATCGAATTCCTTGGCAAAACAAATTTTCCAATTGACTTTGGGCAGTCTTGGGGTTGACCATTGACTCTAACAAATTGTCGATGTTTAAATTTGTATCTGTAGCTACATAAAGATGGCCGTCAAGTGGTGTCATCTCTAATATTCTCTTACTGTTCCACGTCACCGTTAAATTAAATCCCTTTGCCCAAAGGTCTTTCAAGGCTAGACTAAGGTCAATTTGATAGTTGAGTAAATATAAAATAAAACTAAATATTTTGTGATCCCACTCAGCCCCACTTTCATTTCTTTCACCATAATGAAGCATTTTAAGTTTACTAAGATTTAAATTTTGGTGTTGTTCACGCAAAGGTAAATCTGATTTTTTTATAATGGCATCCATTATTGTTATACTGCTAACATTTTCACAACACAGGAGTAAATTTTGGACAAAATCATTGAAAGTAAATTTTACCCAGTGCAGGTCAATTTTTCGTATTGAATGAACAAAACTATTTTCAGGTGTCCTAAACATAATTCGGGGTTTCCCAGGCCGCCCAAAAATTTTAAAATGTTGTGTTTGAGAAGATTGTGGGTCCATTGTAGGTAAGTTGCATGATGAATTGGTTTCCATGTATAATTCAAATGCATTGCTAATTAAACTGGCCACGCTGTCATTTTTGGACTGTCGAAGTGCCACGAGTACTTTGGAAACCAAAACGTTTTTGAGTTGGAGGAGGCCGTACAACTCTTCATTTTGTTTGTAAGGATCCACTATATGATTCTGAAAATATTTCGTATACCGTATTTTATCTAATACTAGTACATTTGCCCGTTCAAAGAACACAATTAATTATTACAAATGTCATTAAACTATGAAATAGTTAAAGAACAAAAATTTGGAAGTGTTAAATTAAAAATAAAATATAAAAATAGTTCTTGAGTCATCTCACCACGCTTTGCCTTTCTTGGTTTGAAAATATTTCAAACGAGTACAAACGATTTGCGAGCTGGGATGTGTTAGTCGTGAAATCAAGAAAAAGTGCAAAGTTTGGTTGAATGATTGGTTGTAAGGTGATGAAATTTTCCATAGTTCTGTTGTTTTCGTTTAAAAAATTAGCGGCCTTAAGGCTCGTTCACATAGACGCGCGGCAGTTTTTTTTCTTTTGCCTCTCCAATTTTAAGTGAGGTAACCAATCGATACTCAATTAAAATTGGAGAGGCAAAAGAAAAAAACTTTGCCGCGCGTCTATGTGAACGAACCTTTAAAAGACGGGAATTAATAATAATATAGTCTGTCACACCAAAATTTTGTCAAGTTTTTTTGGAAACACCTTGACAATAGTAATCTTCAAGGATCGTGGAGCAGTATTGATAATAAGTACATACATACGTGTAATGCTATGCTGGGTACGTTTAATATTTTTTTTATAAATATAAGCTTATACGATTGATTAAGAACATGAGAGGTAAGTGTGCCATCGAGGTGTGCCAATTGGAATTTCACATTTAGTGCTAGTTAAAGTCAGAACTCTGTAAAAAATGGCAAACTTGCCTCTGGCGTCCTTACTTGTAATCTCGTTTGATTAAGTATGTCATTGTGTCCACCATTCATCAAATCTACAATTTATTTTATTCTATTTATCACTTTGCTAATGTCATTTTATTTTGAATTAATTTTTGAAGCCACAATTCTTGGAAATTATAATCAGGCCCTCTCCATAAAAGCAAGATTAATGTGAAATTCACGTGCTCAAGATAATTTTTGGCAAAATTATGTCATCAAGAGACTGGTAACCAGATGCTCATTTATAAATTGACTGAGTTGCAGTATCCCTCAAAATATTTTGTTGTATTTGGTTTCGCGGGTACAATTTATTTTTTCTGAAGTTGTCTACTAGCAGTTAAAATGACTCACAAAGACTTGACTGAGTCACTTAATGGAATGACAGCGGAAGAGTTGGAACAAACATTCCGTCCATGTCTAGTAGAAATTTATGGGAGAATGACTAATGGAAATTCCCTAATTAACGAATTGTACGCGAACTTTGCCTTGACGGCCACTCAATCGGCCGAAATTGTAAGTTTTTTAACCAACAACGTGCTCAAGGCAAGCTATTGTAATTTTTATCTTTTAACTTAGAGAGACCGTAAATTGGATCACTTGATTGCCCAAGACGTCATGACTATAATGATGGGTCAAAAACAATGGGACAAATTATTTCAAGCTCTCACCAAATCAAATAATGGACACATTGTGGATATTATTCGTAGACAATTAAAAAAGTAAGTTGTGTACTGAATTTGGACAACAATGGCAGCCAAGTCATTCTGTCTACATCAATAGAGAATATACGATGTATCATACTTGGAATTTCACAATTCTTTTGCTAAAAATGTCCACCCAAGTTCATAAATTCTTGAAAGCAAATAAATTACAAAATTTTAAACAGTAGACAAATTTTAGGTGTAATGAATCAAATGTTTTTGTTTAAACTTTAGTTCTGTACAAAAAACGTCAACATCATCAGGAAGTTCATTGGCAGGTGAAAGTTCAAAACCAATTCATACTGCCCACAATAAGTTTTAAATAGCGCCTTGGCTCATTTTGATGTATATTTACAGCAGACCAAGGTCAAAAGAGTGACGTCACGCCAGTTGCCACACCTGGATCATCTCATGATGTTGTTGATTCAGTAAAAATTTTGCCCCATGAAAGATGGACATTTTGGGAACAAGGGACTCAATTTAGTAAGTGACAAGTTTTCAAATGCCAATGTCCACCTATTGTATATTTTTGGTCATATTTTTAGAAAGTCAGCAAGTCAAAAATACTGTGGCCTCAATTTTATATCCCGATTTGCCCAGCCATGTACCATCCACCGATCACTTTCTGTCTACAAAGGCAAGAAATTAAATTTAAACAAATAATTGTTTTAGACAACTGATTTGAATTTGACGTTTTTTAGTGCTTTTCTGAGGAAGTTTACAAATTAGAAGGAACGGGTCAAGTACTTGTAATCAATAACAAATTTGACGACCCAGATTGCAAGTATCAAGTACCGGAACGAGAGGGGGCTGAAGTGGACAGAATCACGTTGGGAAATTTATTTGTCAACGTTCTTAAATGTGGTTACATGTACTGCTACAACGTTAAAAAAACTGTGAGGAATAATTAATCATTTTGTGAAAGTCAAAATCCAATCATGTGACAATTGTATTTCCATTAAATCATAATACACGTCACTAATTTGGCATATTTTTTAGGAGGTCAACAGAGTCCTGACAAAATTCAAGGAACGCTGTACTGCCACTAAATGCGGTTTTAGCGTGGTGGTCATCTTGACACATGGTGGGCCAGCATATAATACACTAATGATGGACGACATGGACTTGATAGATGTAGACCGAGATTTAGTTAACCAATTTGACCGGTCAAAGTTTTCGTATGGGGCTGATATACCCAAAATATTTTTGGTGCAAGCCTGCAGAAAGTATGATTCCCTCACTGCTGAGCCTCCAGTTCACTCTGATGAGGCCCCAGGTAATTCAGGTTATGACATTGAGCATGTTCTCATTGGACAGTCCTCTGCCCCCCTTCGTGCTGCTTTGAGAGACCGAGATACCGGATCGTGGTTCATTTGGGCCGTTGCCCATATTTTGACCCAACATTACAAAACGATGGACTTGTTGACGGCTCTTAAAGAGGTAATTTTAAGTTTGACAAAACCTTCATGAATTGTAACTGAGGACGTTTTAAACAAAAAACGGGTCTATACATGCATAATTTGCTTTCACAGAGTGGAAATTTGGTGACCAACAGATGCATTGAGCATAATTCAAAATGGCCATTCAACACAATTCCGCAACAGGTCCCGGAGTCGAGATTGATTCATTTTAAAAAGTTCATGTTCTGAATTTCAGCCTTTTGGTGAATTGCCCTTGTACCCAATGCCAGTAGTAAAATCCTCAAATAGTTATTGATCTATTGCAACTAATAAAAAATTAGGCACTTTGAGAATTAAATGTTTTGAATTTATGAAATGCAAACCAAAATCATTATTTTATTTTCTTTCCAGTACAATTTAAATATTTTAACCGGGATTCAATCGAATTTGATTACAAATTCTTTATAAATGATTTACAAAACAAAATGGTGGTAAATCATTTATAAATAATTTGGCGAATTAAAACGAATATAAATGTTTTAGGCAGACAACCACAAAGTTCTTAAATATTTAAACTATGAACAATAATTTATGCACATAAGAGATAAAACCGCATTAACAACTCCATTCGCTCCAAGTAGAATTCAATAATTGAATACAATTATTGTGTTTCCAAAATATTTCTTTTGGGTCCACCAATCAGTTCCTCATTTTCACATCAAACTAAATGACGAACATTTTAGTTATCGCCATCCGGAGTACATGGATGCATCCCTGTAGCACATTAAAATAATTGTAACGTACGTAAAATATTTAAAATCAATTTCCCAAAAACTTGAATATCAACTAATGTTCATCTTTAATCCTTTTGATTACCCGCCCAAATGTAAATATGTTGTGAGTTAAAGCTCAATTAAATTTGCCAATCACTTGAACCAAATCAACGAACAAATAAATAAATAAAATTTCTTGTCGTCTCATAAATTCAAAATTCCAAAAAATTCAAATTCCCTTACCGCCATTCTCTACTAACTAATGAGGGCATGTATGTTGAAATATTTTCACCCTGCTTTGCTTCAACTTGACCTCGGATCAAATCAATTGTCATGTCAGCTTGAGAACGTAGAATTATTCCCATTCCTCTCCAACTTGGGTAATCTCCAAATTATTAGACGTGAGTCGGATTGAGTCGGAATAAAATTTCAAGGATTGGAGGCGGTCAATTTAAATTTAATAATTGATTGGAACATTTGGACCTGGCAGACAATAGAATTGAAATTTTGGGGGGAAATCCATTTCAATTTAGCCCCTCTCCTTTCTCCCCTCCGATTTCGCAATAACTTTGATCGAAATCAATTAAATGATAGTGGACTCAATAATCTTGGGAATGGTTTACAGGATTTTGAGTGGGAATAACCGTGCATCAAGATAGTGTACTTGGCTCGTTTCATCATTTTATTTAGCTGCCAAAAACTCTCGAAGAGTCTTATTCCGGCTAAAAATGACAAATCGCACTTTTCATTTCAATCCGCTTTGTTTGCCAATTTGACACTATTACCCAAACATGCAAATTGCCGGTTTTAATTTGTTTTGTATCACTCATAATGTGTACTTAATTGTTAGAAAATGTTATATTTTTGTGATCATTACCAACAAAAATGCTGTATTTCCAAATTTTTCCATCTGTGAAAAGTTGGTAAATTAAAATGCATAATTTAGTGTTTACTGAAAAGTTTCAAAGTAATAACTGTTACTACCATAAAAATAGATTTTTTAATTAGTTTGTCAATATTTAGAATTTAAATGCACACTCCTCCCGAGCTATCCAGACAATCAAACAAAAATTAAATGTAGGGTCACACGGGGCTATTACGAAGGGTGTCAATTTGAAGGTCTTCCTTCATATTTTATGATCGGGTTTTTTTGTATCAGAAACCAATGGGTCACCTGACATTACGTTTTCAGACATGAAATGATCATTGACCACGTCCAATGATGAAACAAAGAGAGCAAGTCAAAATGTTTTCTCGAAGCTTCCAAGTAACCCTGCAAAACATGATTCCAGATTCCAATGGAGCAAACCGAAACTCTGAATAATTTTTATGGCTGAATCATCATTCAGTGACACAACTAACAATTTTCATCAGCCTAAAAGTACAGAAATGTGACCTGCAGTGACCCTTTCGTAATAGCCTGCCTTTTTTGCAGTAGCGGGGCTATTACGAAGATGAATCAAATCATCATTTGTGGTCACTTTTTGTCACTTTTATAACATGAAAGTTGGTCCAAAGGCACATCTTGACTGTGTAATCATGACCTGTTCATCAAAAAATTTATTGACCTCTCGCGTGACCTTTCAAAGATCATTTGGAAAAGGTTTCACTAAATTGAGTGAGTTCAAAAATTATGAAAAAAATCAGAGATACAGAGAAGATGATCATAAAATTACTTTTTCCGTGACCCCAAAATAACAGCTTGACCTCTAGCCTGGTTCAACATTTTTAGTGACCTTTACAGGTTACTACTTTAACCTTTATCCTGTTCCTTTTTTTGTTTGTACTGTACTGTGGTCACTCCAGTAGTATTGACAGGTGCCCAAAACCATTGACCCAAGTCAAAGGTCAACTTTTTGAGGAATGTGAGAACAGGCAATTTTGTTTAGCATCATTTTTTCTGGTTCTCTGATTTGTTTCAGAAGGTGTGAAGGATGCGTTCAAGTCTGCCAAAGTATTTTGCAAATGGCCTTTTACAGGGCAACTGGGGGTCAATAATTTTATTTGATGGACAGGTCATGTTTACGTTAACAGTATCTGTCGCCCGGGTCATTTTTTTGAGATTTGTTAATATTAATGAAGATATCGTCAGATTTAAAACTTTTCGTAAACTTTCCATTTGGTAAGGCCAGGGTGACCACCTGTCCCGTATTGGCCGGGACAGTCCCGCGTCCCGGAATTAATGAGAAATTAACCCAAATGATTGAATGAATGTTTAAATGTAATTGACAGATATTTGGGTTAAGTTAATTTAAAAGGCGCAAAAAAAAGAAAAAGAAAAGTAGGAGAAATTGACAAAAACGTAGAAGGCTCACAAAAAGAGGAGGGGATTTGACCATTTCAATTTTATTTTTAGTACCATTCAATTTATAAAAATGAGCTTCAAAATTTGCTCCTTATTTTATTCATTTTTCAAGCCAGCAAATATTTTTGTTGAATTAAGGGACATTTTTCGCCTTTAAAATTTATTTTCAAGCTTAATTCAAAATAATTTGTAAGGTCAGTCATAGCGGGGACCTTTCAATTCAATTCGACTACTGACGTCATTCTATTTATATACAGATGAGAGTAACAAAATTGTTCGTATTTTTAATTCTTTTTTTCAAAATCAATCATCTTTTTGATGTGCTGAGAACTATTTTCAGCGACGTAAACTTTTTTTGAACCAAGCCAACAGTAATATTGTCATTTTGAACATTTTTTTATATTTATTATTCTACTTTGTAGTGCACTAATTAAAACTTTTAATGTCAAAATGTCAATTTTTATAGTTATGGCAGTAAAATTTTCGTAATTATACTTGCCAACAGTTTTTGAGAAAATACTAAATTACGAATTTTAATTTACCTAAAAGCTAAAATATAATTTTGGTGAAATTTTCACTTGACCATACCAAAGACCACTGTCCCCATAATAACCGTGAAGGTTAAAGGGAAAACATAAAATTTCCCCTTAAAAGCCTTTCACAGCCTTAAAAACTTGTGACCAACATTAAATTTCAACAAAGGCTCATGTCGTGTAAAATTTGGACCTGTGGTGATTTTTGTAGTTTCAAAATGTGCATATTATATAGCGACAATGTACAAAACTAAATCAAAAATTTTCTTTTTTCTTTTATTGTGCCCATCAAGTCTTAAATGTCATGTTGTGTTCCACAACAAAGGTGTTGTTAGATCAGTTCAAAAAATGTCCCGTATTTAAAAATAAATGTCCCGGATTTTGACTTGCCCCAGGTGGTCACCCTGGGTATGGCTGTTATAAATTTCAACTTGGCTGACCAATTAATTACAAAAATCAGGGTGGTCAAAATGAGTTGTACTTTTCACAGTATAGTAGTAAAATAGTTGCTTGAAATGTTCAAAAAATTGGAGAGTGTAGATTTACAGTTCCTGCCTGTGAAATCATTCAAAGTTGAAACCCTGTAAAACCATTTCGTAATAGTATGGCCATATTACTTTTTTGATTAGTTTATTTTCATTTAAGTTTGTGTGTCTATAAATGTTGCAAGAATACTGTAAGGTTCTACTTGCCCCAGTTTCTCAAGCATTTCGCCAGTAGGCCCCCATTTTCAATTGTTCAAACATTGGCTTTAGCGGGAATACTGTGTTTCTCATCAAAATTCTCATAACCGAAATCTCAATCACTCAATTTTAATCTCACCATTTTCATCAAGAACGTGGGACATTGAAATTCACTTGCTGAAATGGCACAAACACTTCAAGGCTCCGATCGTCGTCGTCTCATGAATTTTACGAGATTTTTAGTTCTGAAATGGGGCCGAGCTGGTAGCGGCGTAGACATTTATGGCCAAATCCTCAACTTTGGGCACTTTTGGGGGTTTCACCCGTACAACTACAAGGCAGGAGAGGGAAAAATTAACTTTAACCCCTCACGACGATATTGGATTCAACTCCTGGGGTCAGTTGGGGTCACGCTTGTTTACGAAGTGTTTCTCATTGGTCGCTCCGTCCAGACATGGATGAATGAAGGAGTGGCGCCGAGGTTAAAATTACGGTCAATTTACTTGACCACCGTCTACGGTTTGATCCTTTTTGATCATTGGATCACTGTGAATCATTTCGGGTATCAGCACAAGGCCATCAACGCTGTTTTGGAAACGACTGC
>JAQIVZ010003162.1:0-15573 GCA_034700945.1 Arrhopalites spinosus | reverse complement strand
TTTATGAGGCCAACAATTGACCTGGTCAACTGTGATGTGAATCGGTGTTCTGCCGTGCTCGTGATTGCCACGAAGTGCCAACTTGTTTTACCCTATTTTTTCATTCCTTGGACAAACGTAACAAAAAATTTAAAATAAAATTAAATGCCTCATTTTATTAACAAGCAAAAATTAAGAAATAATTTGTAAATTAAAATTTTCCTATTTAAAAACAGCGGCCACTTTGAAATTTCAGTAGGACAAGAGAAGAAGAACATTATCAATAATTTGATTCATGGCCCATTGAATGGTTGAAAATGACATGGGCCCCCAAGAGCCTATTTTGCACTGTAGCGAATACAGAGCCTCTACTTTTCGCAACAAAAACATTCTTTCTATTTGACCCAATCCAGGGTGACCCTTGACCTCTCTCTTGAGTCCACTGATAAACTCTGTTGACAAGGCAGTCCATTGAATGAGGAGTGGGAAGAGGAAAAAAAGATTCACGAAACCGACGAACAAGACGACCACACAAATAAGGCAAAATGGATGGGGGAGGAGGACCATTAGACAACAATAAGCCGCAATGACAGATGCCGTCACAGTCACAAACATGAGAGTGGGCATGAAGGTACTGGCGGTTAAATTATTGTAAAAAATATTCAAATGAGCCAAGTAAATATAATTCGTTATCTGCCTCTCTAACTCTCTTCGATCTCCATGTGGTTTGGGTATCCTGCAATTACAAAATAAATTTAAAATAAGATGGGATTTGAAAAGAAGGGGAGGGACTTACAAAAGAGTTTCAAGCCAGTAATTATTTTGGAATATGATGGCCATCCAAAAAATAGACAATATGAGTACTAAAGTACATGACCAGTACGCCATCAACAGTTCCAATACAAGGCAAAGGGTCAAGGTCAACGTGACCTGCCATTCCTTTGGTAGATGACTGTAAATGTAGGCTGACCAATGCGGGTTGTTTATTAACATGGCCGCGATTATTAATGGTGTGAAAATGAGATAGATTCCAATGCAGTTGTAAATTGAAATAATTATTGTGGGCATCCTCGTCCATGGCGTGTCTCCCAATTGAATTTCTGTAATTAAATGCGCCAAATTATTTTTCGAATTAATTTGACATGGCAGGATATTTAATTTTGTTAATTTTGTGTACGCGGGGAGATTTGAATGAGATGATCAAGTTGATTGGTCCCTTGAATAAATCCTTTACGGCGCCAGGCCATGTACATGAAAACAACCGAAATAGTTGAATACGAAATCGAATTTCCCACGTGATTTATCACTTCTGGTGTCAATACAAGTGGGTCAAGTGGGAGCGCCATGTTTGAAAACATTATCATGCAACCGAGGGCGCTGTAGAAAGTGTAGAGAAAAATGATCAAGTTGGTTGAGAGCCAAAGAAATTGATGCCATTTTGACTGGTATAGTTCAAGATGGAGAGAGTCACATGACGTCAACTGGAAGGGGACACATTTTATGAGGGAGGCAAATTTAAAAACTTTTTGTACAGTTGAGAATACGTTTTCATTTAATTTTGAGCGCCAATTGTTTTTAGAGTATTTTTCAACTTTTTTGAACAATTTTTGGAACCGGAATTTTAGTGCCATGTTTTTCTCTCATTTCACAAAGTTCTGCAAAATATTTTTATAAATGACGTACAAAGAAAACGGTTCGAGTGGAAAATGTTTTTTAGAAGTAAAATAAATTATTTTGACTTTTTCATAAATTGGCGGTAATTTGATCATACAACAATTTTCAAAATATTATAAATGAATATTAAATTGCACAATGTTCCAATTTTCCTGATCATTCGAATCACTTCAAAGTAAATAATTCCAAAAAATGACATATCTGTTGACAAAATTGTTAAACTGACATTAACAAAACCTTTGACCTTTACAATTTAGAAAACAAAAAATTTAAATTGGATGGCCATTAAAACATTTAGACAAACTTGATAACTTGATTTTCAAAAATGATTTTGCAATCTTGATTCTAAATTGCCAATTCACAGTCATTGACCTTGAGGCTTGAAGTCCTCTCAAGGTGACCACCTGGGGCAAGTCAAAAAAATCCAGGACATTTATTTTTAAATCCTGGATATTTTTTTAAATGATCTAATAACACATTTTTTGTAGAACACAACATCACATTTAAGACTGGACGTGCAGAATAAAACAAAAAAAAACTTTCAAAAATTTTCACAGGACGATTTTTTACATGTCGCGTGAGCCTTGTTGAAATTTAATGTTGGTGAAAAGTTTTCAAGGCTGTGAAAGGCTTGTAAGAGGAAATTTTCACTTTGCAATTAACCCTTCATACTTCACCGTTGTTATGGCGACAGTGATCTTTGGTATGGTAAAGTCAAAATTTCACGTCAATTAAATTTTAGCTTGTTAATTAACCTTTTCGGCATTTCAATTAAACTTAATTGAGCCTCCTGGTGGTCTAGCATTGCCTAGCAACGAGAACCAAAATATAAACAACGGTCATTATTTTGTTCGTACACTGTATTATAGACAGACCACATATTAAACTAATAAAATTTCTCGTGGCCCACCACAGAGCAGGACCTGCAGTACCTACCTCTGAGTGGTCCACATTAATTTAAAGGCTGGTTTAGAGTCCACATGAAGTTGCCACATGAACGAGAAAGTAAAAATTTTCTGTGAACTTTTTCATGTGCACAGAGTGTACATGGCATTGGTGCAAGTAATAGCCCCTTGAAATGGCACTTGAAATGTAATTAAAATTAATTACGGGTTTTACTTTAAATACTGAAATAATAATATTTAAAATTCAAAAAATATTTCAGGTTTTAAAATTAGTGTTTATGGTTGTCAAAATGACAGAAAATTGGTCACCAATCCAGATCAATTTCAGCCAGAACGGTTTCTCAATGATGGCGCTGTAGTCCACCATCCATATTTGATTCCATTTTCCACAGGGAAACGTTTATGCCCGGGTTTATGCCCGGCTGCTATTTACAAACCCTACACGCATTCGGCACCAGTGCACACAAGAGCCAATTCCTGTCTCTGTTCCTTGCGGGTGTTGACAAAATCTATCCCGCGCACATATTTTTGATGAAGTGGTTACCTGGCTGAAGCTGGCAGCCATTTTATACACAATGGCGGCCATATGGGGCAAAATGAGGGTAGAAATGGTGCAGGATAGATTCTATCCCGGGATAAATTTTGTCAATTTTCTATCCCGCGGGATAGAAACCAATCAAAGTTCACATTTTGAGTCCCAATGACACCCCCAAGCTACAATTAACCCCTAATAAAAAAGGCGCCATGAATACAAAATAAAATTAATTAGTTTACTGTATCTAAAAACTCTAACAAACATTTTAGAAAGAATTTTATTTTGTATTTTTGTATGACTCTACACGTCACGTGATAGTGTTCAGAAACGAAAGCACACAAGTAAAAATAAGCAAAATATTGGCGCCATTTTTTATTAGAGGTCAACTGTAGCTTGGGGGTGTCATTGGAACTCAAAATGTGGACTTTGGTTGGTTTCTATTCTACCTTTTTCCTTGCTGCAGACCTTAGAAAACCTTTGAAATGTTTCTGACTCACGTACAAAGGTTGAAGCTACCAAAATAAAATATTTAGAAAAAATCTATTTTCCGATAGACAAAATAATTTTTTTTTCCCAATTACTTTATTTTTGTGTAAATATAATTAATATGGCTTTTAATATTTTAGTTTTAATTGAGAAAAAAAACTTCTTTAAAATGCATGAGCACACAAGTATTCTTATCGTTAGTGGAAAAAAATCTGACCATTTTCTTGAAAATTTATTTTTTTGACCTGATGAACTTTTTTACATATGTGTAAGCGTACGACTACTATTAGAGGAAATGAAAAATTAATTTCTGAAGATTTTAAGTTGCATTACACCAAAAAATAGATCAAAAAATCACCTCCTCTGGTGTACACTGTTTAGCTTTAAGAAGAGGCAAAAATACATCAATAACTTATTATTTTTAAAGTAAAAGCTAAAGGGAGATAAAAAAGTGAGCCGTACTTGATTTATGGGTATAATTTTATGCATAACATTGCAAAATGTTTATAAATCTTGACAATTAATTTAAATGACTTGAAATAATTATTGAAATAATCGTTGATTTTAATTCATTCTAAAGATATTTTATTTATTGTTTCATTCAATTAGGCAAAAAGTTTTTTTTCATCTCATTCTCATCAATTTGAAAATTAATTTTAATAATTATAATTTAATTTAAATTAATTAATTATTTTTTAACAAGGAAATATTTAAGTAGGCCAAAAGACTTTAAAAGTCTTTTGGCCTATTTTTTAAGGCTATGACGTCACCAAACTTTTTTTCTATCCATTTTTTCAACGTGGGCGTGGTCTCTCACATTTTTTTGTGTGGTCCCTTTGACTCAAAATTAATTAATTAAATTTAAATTATTTACAAATTACTACAAGGTATACAAGGTGTACTAATTTAATACTGTTAATTACCAGTTTAATAAATTTAATTAACTATCAACTATATAACAAATTTTTTAATCTCAATTAATATTTGTAGCGCGAGTGTTTGAGTTTTGCTCTAGTATACAATATATTTTTGTATGAAATGTTTTTTGTTTTAATTTTTAACTAACTATAGTTTTGAGGATATTTGTAAAGGCAATTAAGCGATATTTTTTAAAATTTCAAAGGTTTTCTTATTAATTTTTAACCTTGAAAAGATAATTATTGAAGGTAATGTTTTTTATATGTCAAAATTGGAATGTCAATGACCTGAGGTCAATTTGACTAGTCTAAAGTTCTTCTATTGTCTACTTGAGTATTTTTTTATAATTATTTAATTAAAATAATTTTAATTATATTTAGTCAACAGTGGTAAAAGTGACAATGACGATGATGAGGCAGAGCAAAAGAAGGACTAAAAATAGGGGCGAGTGGTTTGAAAAAGGCGTGTGCCCTCCATTGCAAAAGTTGTCTTCACAAAAACCTTTGTAATTTTAATTGTAAATTAATATTTAAAGTTCAATATAATTTTAATTTTTGTTTTAGTTAACTTACACATTTTGCCATGTCCTTTACCCTCCCCCATGCAGACATGGTCCACCATAAAATAATTTATTATTATATTCTCCGTACATGATCTCTGTACCCATTCCTCTGCTCAGACAAAGAAAAGTTAATTGCAATTAACGTTTTTAATTTGAAAAAATAATTGTGGCGAGAAAAAATTAAAAATTGTTACCATCGGGGAATTTGTGAACAAATTTGACGCAACATCCTTGGCAAAGGCGGGTGGCTGGTTTATTTTCAGGTGGCAACGTTTTATTGAAGGGGTCAGCACAGTACGGGTCATGTCGACTGTCACAGTCATAACAGGTCAGTATTTGTGCTAAACATTAATCAAGTTTCCAATTTAATTAAAGTCGTCCATTTTATTAATTATATTAATTAAAATCATTTTATTTTATTTTTACTCACTTCGACATTCTTCAGCCCCTGAAACGACTCCCACGATAGGGAAGATTACTATTAAATTAAACAAGGAGAAAAAATTAAAAAAATTAAATTACACACTTAAATTGTAATTAAATTAAGAATTTGTCATCTCTTCTAATAAAATAAAATAATTAACACAAGAATTCAAAGCAATTAGTCGAGTCTCAAAAACAAGAAAAACCGAGAATATTTTTTTCCAAAGAGAAAGGAAAGATTCGGAAATGTTTCCCGTCCCCTCATGATGGGAAACATTGCCGAATCTTTCCCTTTCCAAAAAGCTCAAAAATAACTTTCTCCTTCATTGTACAAACCACAAGTTGTTCATAAATAATTAAAGCAACAAATTAAGTTGTAACTTTTTTGACAATTAATTAATGTCATCAGTCACGTAAATAAAAATTAAAAATTAATAACCATAGTTAATTCTAAATTATATAAAAAATGTTTTATTCAGTAAAATAATCAGCTGCAAAAGTACTCATATAAAAAAGTCTCAAAATAAAAAATTAATTTTCTTTCCAAGCTTGAAAAAAAAATCGTTTCAAAATTTCAAAAAAAAAACCTTGAAAAATTTCAACTCACTGACAGACACGACAACAAATTCAAGATAACGCATCCCGCCGCGTTGACAAACTGGAAGCCCCACAAGAAAAGAAGAAAAATTTGACAATCACAAAAAAACCCCCCAGTAAAAAAAATGGGACTCTCCTCCCCAATTGGCAATTGCACCTTTCAAGCTTAACTGTCCGTTCCTTCAATTGGTTGTCAAGACAACGAGAGAATGAAGATTTGAATTATAAATTATTATAATTCTCTCCCTCCCCACTCGTCGAACCCCCTCCCCCACTCTCAATCTCCCTCCCCCACATTTTCCCATTCCCCAAATTGACTTGCCCCTAATTATTTAAATGAAAATCACCACGCACAAAAAAAACTTTTTTCTCTTCAAAATTTCACAAAGTCACTCAAGGGAAACAATTGAATGTAAATTAAATAAAAAAAATTAATTTAATATTTTTCTGCAGATGCACATTGCAGATGAAGGCAAAAGCGACTAAAAGGCCAAAAAAATTTGGGAACGTGGAAGGCCAAGAAAAAAGGAGAGGAGGAGGAGGCGGTTGAGTAAAAAATAAAGTGGATTTGGGATGCAGAATTGTTTCATGGTGGCGATGGGGAGAAAGTTGTATAGGGAATAGGGGGAAAGCGACGGAGCATGAGAAAGAGAAAGTACAAAGATTTTTGATATAGCCAAACCAGAGAGAGAGAAAGGTAGTCCAAAAAAACCTGCGGGTAGTAGCCTATAGCCCATACCCACAAGTTGGTTGTAGTTGACTAGACGCAGAGACTTTTGGTGCATTGCAGGGGCTATGGCCATTCTCTCTCTCTCTCTCGGTGGATCGTACCCGGTACAAAAAATATTTTGTAGCCAAACGTATTAAATTTTATATAAAATACCTCCTCAAATTCTACCATCAACTAAAATTATTTATTTTTTTGGAACCCGGTTCTCCTCCACTTTAGCCCACTTTTTTTTGGCTATGGGGGATTCGGGGGTCAGTTGAGTGGAAGAGATAACAATTTTTTGGAGTTTGTTGGCTTTAGATTTGGCTTATAAGGCTGGGGCTCCAACTTTCTCTTTTTTTTCATGTATTTTTTGATGGGGAACATGACAATTTGATGAGAATCTGACAGACGTTTTTTCGGGGTGTACGAATATCGGGTATCAATTTTTGGAATTTTTTTAGGGGGAAATCTTCAGGGGAAATGGGAGTGGGATAAAACCGATGGATGGGCCACTTGTTGAAATTTTATGGGCATGTAGAAGAGATTCGAGAGAAATTTTACAGGTGAGAAAAACATGAGAGAGAATGAGGAAAGTTTTTCTTTCTTAATTGACTCATAAAATTAAATGTTGAGTTTTATGAGGTAGTTAATTTAATTATGATTATTTTAGATGGTGTACGTTGATCTTGTAAATTGCAAGCCGGGCTATGGCTTTTTTTTCTTTGTCGGGCTTTTTATTTTAGTGGGGGAAATTAAATGGAATTTTGATAGGGGAAAGTTTAATTTAATTTAGGGGAGGATTTTCATTTTTTGGGGATGAAAATATGTTTTTTTGTGTAGAGTGTAGAGTGCAAATAAATTTATTTTATGAACATTTTTTTTGCACAAAGTAAAACTATTTTGTCTTTGTGTACTTACGGGAGTGTTGGTAGTAGTGAAAATGAGCTAAGCGAGAGGCTTTTAGTGGGGATGCCCACTTAAAAATAATTTATGACACAATTTACTTGAAATCTGTGGCTCACTAATTAACTTTTGTAAATTAATTTAGTAGTCAAAATTAATTACAAATAATAATTTAGTGAAATTCTGAAATAAATTATATGTAATGTAATGTTGTCCGTCAATTTTTATCCATTTTTTATTTTTACATTTTTTTATGTGACTCCTAAGATGTCAGTGAGATGGTCAAGAGTTTGAAATTGTGTCTGCATGATAGAATAAATATTTAAATTAATTGAAAATAATTTTAATCACATTGGCCATTGTAATAAATGCCGCACATGACACTGTTATGATAAAAGTTACATTAAAAATTTCAGTACTTGGTTGCATATATGATTCAAAATAATTAATTATTTTTAGTAATCTTGAATGAAGCCTAAATGAAGCCCTGTTTTGGAAATTAACTTTAAACATTTGGCGTAAGTTTCTTTAGAGATGTTTTTTTAAATTCCTGTTAATTTACATATGACTTTAAATTAAATTAAAACATCGTATTTAAGTACATATTTACGATTCATTTATATATAAATTTATTTAGTTTATGCCACAGAGCAATTAAAGCAAGGGCAGTAGATATAAGAATTAAAGAAAAGCGAGGTTGGCGAATTTTGCTTATGTCGTGTTTTACTTAGGATTTTACTTACGTCAAAAAAATACATCCTTGGGGGAGTAAATTTACTCCCGAGCACAAAATTTTACTTACAATTTTACTCCCCTTTTGAGTGGGAATTTACTTGGGCATTTGAAGTGAATTGGAATTAGAAATAGTTAAAATACAAAATTATTAGTTTTAAAATTTATAATTGACATAAAAATGAGCGGTCGGTCATCAGGAAGTGTTAAGTTTGTTGGTGACATCGTAGATATTGACGGGTCGACCTGCAGGATTACAAAGGTAAGACTTAAGATGTGTACATCAATTTAATTATTGATGATTACTTGTACGAGCATGACAAAATTTAATTTGTAATTAAAATTTAATTTTTTTGTTTACCTAGGTGTACAAAAATGGAAAGTTTGACACAGAGACGTTGGGACAAGCATTAGAAGTCCAACATGATGAGAATGATAGTGCCAAAGAAGCGGAACTTGATAATGGAAGTGGACTTTCGGGGAGTGAAAACGATGATGAGGAAAATTCCTCTATCAAAATAACAACAACAAAAAACAGCTAGAGGTCAAAATAAGAGAACAACAAAGACTACTAGAAAAAATCATGTCTACAGTCAGGAAGAAAATGTTAAGATGGTCACTGAATGGATTATACAGAAACCTAGAAAGGGTAAGGATAAGAGCAGTTGGATGAAACTTGCCAATTCTGTAAATCCAACCTTGAATCACCTGGCTGTACAACGTCACCTTGAAAATCTAATCGAGAGCAGAATCAAACAACAAAAACAAGAAAAAAACTCGTAAGCATTTTAAAAATACTATTTTAAATAACAAATTTTGGAGTATTTGTAATACAAAACATTATGACACTTTGTAGATCCGGTGTAGAATCTGCTAATCCTTCGGATTTTGAAATTGAGTTGGGCAAATGTGTGGAAATTTGGACGGACATTTTAGAGGTTAACACAGCTGTAGTCAAGGAGCTTGGAAATAATATTCGAAAGGTTGCTATGGAATAACTATCGCCAAAATTAACTCTGCAAGTACCATCAGGTTTTAGCCCAGGTATTTTGTGTTGCACATTTTACCAAAGTCGTAACCCACATATTTTTGCTAAAGTTGCATTTGTTTTATTAGCAGGAGAGATTAAGAACGCCAATAAGAAGCAAGACATGCTGACTATCTTGAGTCTACGTGAACAAAGGCAACAAACAGCAGCTGACGAGGAACTTAAAATCAAAAAAGCGAAGCTGGATCAACAACAACAATCAGACGCTGAAAACCGAGCAATAAAATCGCGAGAGCTCCAATTGAAGGAGTCTCAACTTGAATTTGACAAAGAAAAATTTCAACTCGAGAGAGAAAAATTTGAACATGATAAAATTTTGCAAGACAATAAGGCAGAAAGGCAACAGAAGACCATGTTAGTTGATTTACTCAAGACGCTAGCTACCCGAACCAACGTACTAATTTACATTTATATACAATTAAATTAAAAAAATATTTCAGGGACCTTGCACGGATTTTATGGGATTTCACCCCTTGAATGTTGAATTTGAAAATTTGTTCATAAATTGTCTTACATGAGGTACAAATAAATCATTTCATTTGTCTTGACCCCTTTGACCTGAGGTCAATATTAATTTCAAAAATTTTGATGAAGTTTTTAGAATTTTGAATTCTGATTTTTCAGTTTTTTGGCTCTGTAAGTTTTCAGCTTTGATTTTTGAATTTTCAAAATTTTCAAAGCCAAGAAACTGAAAAATCAGAATTCAAAATTCTAAAGAACGACTAACTTTCTATTTTGTACGGTTTAATTGTGATTAAAAATTTAAACTGTAATTTAAATTGTAAACAACTTTTTGAATTTAAGCTAAGACTCCATTTTCAACGCAAAATCAAGTTAAAATCTGGCGAATTCTGCAGAATTATCCGGGGTTTGCAAAATAATTCGGGTTAATGCCAAACCCCGAATAACCCACAAAATTCATTTTTGTCTGATAAGGAAGTCAAAGAGGTACCAAAAATTTAATTTAATATTTCTAGTTTTTAGGAAGCGGAGGTTTGCCTATGCATTCGCTCCGAGTGTTTGTCCGTCCCGCTCCTGTTTGCCATGAAAATATATTTAAACACAGAATAGAGAGTTTTCTAAAAAACGGACTTAACCTCAAAAATAGTTGAGGTCATTACTTTTAAATATTTGAATGCTATGCTTCCTGTGATCGTACACTGCTGTACGGGCCTTGTTTTTTTAAAAAGTAAATTAATGAAAAAACTTTAGAAGAATTCCAGTTTCAAAATGTCCATTTTATTTTTTTGTATAAAACATGCTTGAAATTTTAATTAAAATTTGAATACTTTAAAGTTACCAAATCAGCTATTAAAATAAAACTCTTTAGACAATCTAAAATGAATCTCGAAAAAAAATTTTCAACGGTCATTTATTATTATGTTCAATTCTCCAAAAAATAAAACTTGTTCTCTCTCTGTAGAAAATCTCTGACATGTAAAGACTCAAAAATATTTTACTTAAGATTCCAAACAAAAATTTTAGTCAAAAATTTTAAAATCAAAATGTTGACCCAGAAAAGTTTAAAATGGAATTACAAGGCATTTAACTTTACCGGTAGCCTTGGAATGATCCCACTAAAAATAAATAAAATCACTGGTGAAATTGGAGTTGAAAGGTCAAAGTGGAAATTGTGCATATTTTTTTCTTGGTTGGGGGTCAGTTATTTAAATAATTTGAATATCGTACTTCGCGGCATTCAATTTCTCTTACTGAGTGACTCAACCATGTCCAGCGTCATCTATATTGTAAATATGGCATCGGTCGTCTCGGCTTCTGTTTATTATCCTCTTTGTTCAGATTTTGCCCGGGAAATGTTTGTCAAGGAACCGGAGCTCGTTGTCAAGCTTCTCAATTTTGTCTCCATCCCTTCAGGTCAGAAATGAAAACAATTAATTTAAAAATGATTATTTTAATTAACTGCAATTAAAATAACAAATAGGAGACTCAATTTCTGTCATAAGCGCACGCACCAGCAATGACAAATTGGATGCAGATGCGGATGAAATTCCGGAAGGAAACAAAGAAATCCAATCGACAACCTTAAAAGGTCAAGAGGTCACTCAGTTGAAGGACTTGATAATTTTTATATTTCCTTGGGTACTCTATAGCTGCGTCATTGTTTACCCCGTGGGCACCTATTTTCACCCTACCTCACCTATTGGCTTATTTTCATACTTTGAATCCAACTTGTCAGCTGACCCTGTGACCTTTGTCTTGTGTGTGGGGGTCAATACTCTTCTTCATTTATTTTCACTTGTACATGTCCATTTTTGCGTTTATTTTGTCTTGTGTTTTATCCATCGAATCAGTAGTCAAATTGTACAAGAAAAGATGGGAAATATTGGGTAAAAATCTTAAAATTTTGAAAAAATTATTAAATTTTAATTTTAAAATATTTTTTTCTTTAGTAATTTAAAAAGTTTAAAACAAGCCCGCCTGTTTCAATTGGAGCTTCAATATTTTAACAAAATATTTTCAAGGACTGTGTACAATGGTAAAGTTTTGTCTCTTTGTCTTACAATTTTTCCTGGATTTTCATCAATTCGACTCTCTACAGGGGCTCCAATTTTTGCTTGTATTTTTTTCATTATATTTGTTAACGCCATTTTAATTTACATCTCAATGTGCAACTCAGCCTTTCTCATCCCAGAATCCATGTCAGAATGGAAAACTCAAATTCTTATTGTCTTCAAAACTCAGAGCAGATCTGCTCAAACTCAAGGAATTTTGTGGGCTTGTATTGTCAAATGGGTGAGGTCAATTCAGGTCACGGGAATCAAATGTGGAGATTTTTGTTATATGGAGAGAGCCTCTACAATTATTTTCATGTCTTTTCAATTCAACAAATTATTGACCTTCTTTTGGCTTTTTAAACATCCAAATCAAAAAACGGTAAAAATTGTGAGAATCCACAGGAAAAGGGGGCAGCAGTGGCGGCGCCAGGAATTTTCTTTTATTATGTATTCTAGTGTGTTCGGCGGAGAGATGGAGCAGGCACCGTGCCTCCTTGCTGTCTCCGCCTAACACATTAGAATACATAATAAAAGAAAATTCCTGGCGCCGCCACTGGGGGGCAGTGGTATATCTTAGAACTCTATGCGCCACCCATGCTATACAAATGCGATTTGCCATTGAGCGAAAAAATCCAACTGCCCCCTTTTGCTGTGGATTCTCACAATTTAGTTGAATGAGTACCACTCTTGATGCCTTTTGTTTTTTCCCTTTTATTTTTGAAACCAAAAATATTAAATAAAGGTTAAATGTTTTGTTTTAACTAATGTTTATTTTTTGTCAACGTCTGTGCTGCATTTTTGTCATATTTTTTCACACCAATATTTACGCCAAAATTGTGAAAATCCTGGGATTATCTCGGGATCCCGGGATTGAGAAAAACCGGTCCCAAATCCCGTCATTCTTGAAATCCCGGGATTTTTACAACCCCTAGACGGGAGTCAAATTGGTACGGGAACTTGTACGGGAATCAGAATTTACTTCAATTTACCATTTGAACTTGTCTAATTAACCAATTACCCTAATTCGTATTGAAAGGCATAAACTTTAGGAGAGAAAGAGTTCCTTGACTCGCGGTTGAAAAAAAGATTCAAATGAAATTTTTTTTTAAAATTTTTTTTTGTGAAAATTTAATTAGCATTAAGTTGTCGCTCGATTCAGGCCTACATTATTTTCTGGAACGGAAAAAGATTTGGGTAAGTATAATGGTACACAACAACAGAGGGGTTGTACTGTAAGTTTTAATTGTTGTTGTAAAAGATTCATCTGTACAATTTTTTAATATACGTTTGCTTCTTGAAAGGATTTGTAAATTCCGTTAGTTTGAATTTAATATGTACAATAATGCATAAGTATTAACCTTTTCGCTACCATGAACGTGTATGTCACGTCAAATAAAATGGGCACACGTGGCCCGTTGACGTGTATGTCACGTCAGACGTTGCCAATAGCAACGGCCACAGATTTGAACTCAGAATCCTTCAATTGAGGGAGTAGACGGTACGAATCCGCCAGTGCCCCGTCTTATGAATACACATGGAGACTCAACGTGTATTCATATGACGGGGCACTGGCGGATTAGTACCCTCCACTCCCTTACTCTAACCAACACTCATTTACCTGGTCCCAACAATTTGTTTACTGGGCCATCAAATTTAATTCAATTAATTTAATGTAATAGCGAAAAGGTTAATGTAAATCGTAGATCGTGTAATGGTGTAGCTAACAGAAACAACAACTTGAACATGAGAGTAGTACTTGTGAAGCTAATGAAAATTATAATTTACAATAAAAGTTTCTTGTCATTTGGGCCACATATTAACTAGTAATGTTACAAGATTTTTGATTTGACAAGATATAAGTATTATTCAGCATTATTTTAATTGTAATTTACAAGATTGTAATAATTTGTCATCATTTTCTTTGTGCAGGAAAAAGTAAAAGTGTCAAAATTGGACAGACTCGTTGATTATCATCATGAGTAGCACTGAGGTCACCGTCAGTAGTTGGGTAAGTTAAATTATTAATTCATAGCCTTATTTTATTTTACTAAATTTGAAGAGTGTAATTAAATTCAGATTTAATTGACGTGTATGCATATATACACATGTACATATATACAAGTACATATGTCATTTCTTTTCATTTAGCCTTTCAAGTCCACCTGTACATTCAATTGGAATATTGAGAATTTCAACATGATCTGTCCAGAGAATGCCACTGACTTCGAAGAGATTGCTTCTCTATATTTTGGGGCTGGTGAAAATATTGGGAAAAGTTCACAATGGTAAAACAATTTCTACTAATGTTGATGGAATTAAATATTTTACAAACTAAAAATTAATTTTATTTATTTTCAGGTACCTTGATCTTAAAGGTGATGATGGAGAATTGGATTGTTATTTAAATTTATCAAAGGTAGCTCGAGAGAACGAAGATCATTTGCAGAATGGAATTACATGCAAGGTCAGCATCACCTTGAATCTCAACATTTCCCCGTTTCTCGATTGCAGTAAGTTGATGGCTACAATAATTAAATAATTTAGATTGTATTCAAGCTGAGTCTAGTACTCAGCTTGGATATAATCTACAATTTATTACTTTGTACACAAATATTTGAATAATTTCATATTATCACAATAATAAAATTGCTGATATCTATTTTTTTACATAGAGTCAAGTCGTTTGACAGACGAAACAGGAATTGGGGTTGTGAATCGTTTATACCAATTGCTGAATTGTACAAATCAAAAGAAAAATATCTTCCCAACAACACTCTTCAACTCAGTGTCACTTTGGAAATACAAGGTGACCTTGTTCATAATGACTTGTCATCAATTTTGATACGAAAACAAAAAGAGTCGACGACCCAAAGGATCAGCAAGGACCCTACAAACATGCCGACCAAGCTTTACGACCAAATAGTGTAACTTTTCAGATTAGTGTGTAAACTTGTTCCTTGACCTTATATAAAGGTACTGTGTTGACCAGTTTTTTGTTAGAGGCCCTGTGACCCGAAATATTTGACCTTTTTGTTGGTGTAAAAAGGTATGGGATTTCGGTCGACATGGTTTTTTTTAAATTTAATGCATGAGAAACATTCCTTTTACCTTTAAATGGAGGTTGGAAAAGGATTTATTCGAAAAAAATGAAAAATGATCAAGTTATACAAACTTGTGTGAAATGGGAATTTGGTTAACTTTGGGTCGCGGTGTACATTGGTGTAAATGTAGTCGATGGTGCAATCGGGTAAAAAAAAGGAGACTTTGGGTGTGTTTTATTGCCCCAAAGGCTCCTCACTTTCTTGGAAAAATGATTATTTTTTATGTGAATGAGTCCAGTCAGAAACACAGCGTTTTCCTTGTTAAGCTTTAAGGATATGGGAACAATAATGAATATAGTGATAGGATTTTTTAATCCGAAATACCAAGAATTGATCAAGGAAGGCCAAAGACAAGAGAGTCTACTCTCTGTTCAAACTAAGTAGTCCAGATTTTGGAATTGAGGAGACTCCCCCAAAATGTCGGAGGGGATGAGACTTCATGCCTTTGAAGTCTTCCCCCTCTTCCCATTGGCTCGTGCCCT
>JAQIVZ010003161.1:0-15574 GCA_034700945.1 Arrhopalites spinosus | reverse complement strand
TTATTGCTTCGCAAACGACGATATTTTTAAAGGGTTGCAAGCCCCCAAAAAAAGTTGAGTGTGAATGCAGCTTAAGTATAATCACTTTTTTTCACTATTTTTCTGGACAACTTTTTCAAAAAAAGCGGCTGCCCTTTTTTCAAACATGTACATACAGGATATATTTGTTGGGAAGAGAGAACAATAATTTCTTGGAATAAGAGAGACATCCGCCATGTGTCCCAAAAAGTCTCAAAAGAAGAAGAAGAGTCTAGTAATATATTGTGTATTTGTACTGTAATATTCGCTCCATGTTTCATTTTTTTCAATAGAGTCAAAGGTAACAAGTCTGTTCGATTGGTTGCCACCTACAGGTCCAGCTTGGGGGGTTCGGAGAGAATTCTGGTAGAAAAATCCATTAGGATTCTCCAACACAACTTGCCGTCATCTCCAAAAAACTAACCAACCGGTTCGTTTCCTCTCTCTCTCTCTTTTCTTTTTTTGTCTATCTGGACTATAGCCAAGGAAGCAATTTGTTGTGTAGTCGATTATTTGTGAGCCAAGTTAAAGAGGAGAGGGGAAACTATTTAATATTGTCGAGAATCTGAGAAAAAAGTGAAATTTCTTCGATTTCTCTATACAGTAAATATATATACATCTGCTACATGGGTACTTGTATCCTAAAAATTGTATAGTACTTTTATAGTATTTATAGTAGTATCCATTTATCACTTCATAACAAAGTTCATGGCTAATATTGGATCACAAATGTGGGAGAGGAATTTTGATGAAATTTTGACAATATAATACAAATAAATTTTTAATGAGCTTAATATTGTAAAGAATAAAATGGAATAAATTGATTAAATTGCAAAATTCCTCGAACCGTTTAAAATGACTTTCTTTTTTTGTTTGGGGAGAATGTCTTTGATAGAAAATGATCATTACTTGCTTGATGTCTCCACAAGGGGATGGAATGACAGGTTTCTGACAGAAAGAAAAGAATGTACGACATTTTCATTTTGTATAAAATAATTTAGAGAGGAGGGAGACCATGTTTGTGAGAAAATAATTTATATAGGAATGAAGCACATGTCATGACAGCACGTTCCAGCAAGGAGCAACTGCTACTTTTGCTACTTCTTTTTCCAACTTTTTATTACCTTCACCAAGTCTTTTGACAGGCAGTCGACGGTTTTGCAGCTCATCTTCCTCTCTCTTAAAAATTGTCTTTGACTCTCTCTCTCTCCATGGCTACAGATCCACATCCACACTCTCATCCTCCATTTCATTGGCAATGGTTTGGATGAAAAGAAAAGGAGCAAGTGTTGAACATGTGCCTCACTCCTTGTCATTCTTTATATGATTGTCTTTTTATTCAAATTCACCTCACAAAAAAAAGTTGACGAATTCTGTGCTCTACCGTCATCCTCATCTTCATGAGAAGGTGGCTCAGGAGTTTACAGAGAGACTGAGGAGGAGGAAGAATTACAAGAGAGAGAGTGAGAGTGAAGATGAAGAAAAGGATGGAGAATCCCTTGGAGAGAATGCCAAATAGATGCAAATTCAGTCATATGTACTAGTTAATACACATTAAATAATGGACAAAAGACAACTCATACAAGAGAAAAGCTTGAGGAAGGAGAGTGAACAACTTTACGTCAATTCTTTTATTTCAAAAGAAGTTTTAACACGTAAAAAACAATTTCACTTGTTTTGTTCTTGTCATTTCCACACAAAATTCATTTGTCCGATCAGCCTTTTAAAAATTTGTTTTTTTTATTCCCAATGCAACAATTGAGTAGGATCTTCCTCAATGACAATACAAAAAATTTCTGTACATGTTACAGATACACTCTCCTTAAAATTAAGTCAAATAATCAGTTGGTTAGAAGGTGTATATCTTTCAAAGTCATTTAAGATATATTATTCGTGAGACGTAGGGGGGCATAATGAATTACATACGTAGGCATATTGTAATGTACAAAATATCTTTATATGTGGGGGGAAAGGAAAAAAAGTATTATAAAATGCAAAATAATCAAATTGTTGCTGACTACAGTTGCCACGTCTTCCCTTTTGTCCTGTACGGTAACATCATAATAGAAATGTGAGGATGTTTGTATAGATTACGTTGTTGGGCTATGCTGGTTATACGACGTAAGTACAGAATAAATAAAATTCTCTCTTTATTTTCCCCTATAGAGTCATCTTGCCATGATTTTCAATAGAGTTTCAATTTACACAGACAAACAACTACGGGCACTCGCGCTTACACTCTCCAACTCATCTAACTCTGTAAAGTTAACCCTTTGGCTTTTTTATCCACTTGTGTACCTAATATAACATTGGATACAGTGGTGGTGTGTATAGGGGAAAGATGAGCTACTCGGTTGAAGAACAACAAGAAAACAACAAGAAAAGACTTGCCGAGAGTTTTTATACCTCCTCCGCAAGACCGTCGTTTGTAATAATGTAAAGTTGAGAGAGAGAGAGAGTGAGTGGAATGTTGAGCAATAAAAAAATGCAATCGACTAAATAATACCTGTTTTACAAATAATGCATACTTAACTATGTACAATCCGCATCTTCTCCTCATATTATCCCCCCTTCTCTGTCTGTATAAAGAAAATGATGATAGAGTCTTTTTACGTTTTTACGCACCAACGCCAACACACCCATTATCCACCTCTCTCTCTCTCTAAACGGAGGACAGACTTTAAAAGTCCTGATAGAAACAACAAGAAATCTTCTTCATCCTTCTCTTCTTCTTGGTGTGAGCAAAGGGAGCGACTCTCAATTCTGCAACAATCAGGAGCAAAGAAGAAGAAAACAACAAAAAAGTTTTAAAGTTAATTCGATGAAATTTCGGGAAATATCAACTTTTTTCCCCTCTAAATCATTCCAAGACAATTGTTTTGAGAGAAGAAGAAGGGGAAAAAACAAGGCTTTTGGATCACTTTTGTGGCTTTTGGTTTTACGCATGTTGACTCCATTGCTTCTTGTTGTTAGGAGTACAAACTATATTATTTTCTTTGGAAAAAAACAGGGGCTTTGATTCAACTTTAAATTCAAGGAGAAAAGGTTCATATTACATTTGATGTTATATAAAAGTTACGTATATATGTATACATAAAGGGTATAAGTTATAGTATAGATATTACAGAGGACAATTAATTGGGTAGAAGGGATGATGGTGTCTTTATTGATTTGTAGCGGTGGAGGGAGGAGGAGGAGAATATTAGAACAAAAAGGGGCTAACAAAGGCATCACGAGAATTTCTTTTTCTAATTAAGTAATTCCCAAATATTATGTACACAAAACATGTATCTGCATTTGTAGCTAGACTACTGTATTGTATACAGTAGGAGGACTAAAAAAATAGAAAAAAATACTCTTTGAAATGTTTCCATTTTCTATTAAAATATTATAATATTAAAAAGAAACATGAAAGGGGACATGGTCATCTGTGTTGGAATATATATTTATGATGGTGGTGGGGATCGGTTCACTCAGCAGGCGGTTTTGTCTTTGTCTGGTGGCTCTATCACGCCTGACAACTCTTCATTTTTTTATTATTATATTATATCATTTACTTTATATCCTAACCAAGTGCACCCAGTTACTTAAATGGACGTAATTTGGCGAAGAATTTCCTCGACCATTCTTTTCAATTTCATTATTATCATGACTGTCGAGGTGTAATACACTTTAATAATATCAACCGAGTAAAATTATCCACTACCCACTAAACTTTATCTCCACAGTAGTACGAATACACCAAAATGTGAGAGTCTATTTAAGGACTATCATGGAACATGTTAAATTTTATAGACGTTGCAGAGAGAGAGTGGAGGATAGTCTTGTATCCATAAAATAGTTTTGTGATGACTTGACGAATTTAGCCCTCATAAACGGCATGTAGGATTTTTTGGCATCTCATCATTCTCTCATCTTTTTTTCGGCAGAGAGAGAGACCCCATTGAAAATCAGTTTCATCATCATCATGGCTCTCTTTGGCTTCTGCTTATTGCTACCCGTACACACACAGAGGAACTAAATGTAAGACGTTGAAAGTCTGTCCAATGAATAGAATCTTATTTTATTATTGATGTATCAACGGTCGAGGAATTTCTTTGAGACTTGTCGATTGTCGATGGCTCATCTAATGTACTAGCGTGATATCTGAATCAGTTAAGGATATCTTCTATTCTTTCCTCACCGCCCCATTATCTTATTCTAAACATTCACAAGGTTCCTTCTTTCCCATTGTCGACAAGACAGCAAGAAAAAACTACGGGGGTCTTTAAACATTTCTCTATTTTCCAATAATTTTTTTATCCTTCTTAACTTTAATCACAGAAAAAAAATGTTGGAATTTTTTTAAAAGAAAGGTACTTGAACTATAGTTAGCTAATAGCCTTAGTTAGTTTTAATATTTTGTCTGGTTTTGGAACTTTCACCAAATATCTGTATGTCGCATAGTTTTTGAGACAAGGCCAGAGTTGAAAAAGTCCTGGAGAATTTATTCGAGAGTATTCAAAAATTGTATTTGAGCTCCTTTTTGAAATTTTATCCAAGTGGAGGAGTATTTTTATTAGTATTTGAGCGACTGATCTTGACTTAAGGTCAATTGATCAAGAGTAATAGAAGTTGCCTAAAAGTTTTTGGATAGAATTACGAGGAATATTATACCAAATGAAGCTTTTACGGGTCAACCTTTTCTCAGCATAAAATGCTTAACCTTTTAGAGAGAGGAAATGATAGATTTTTCAATGTATAACAATTCCAATTTGAGACCGAATAAAGTAACAGTATATAGAGAGAATAATAGACAATAAAATTTTTGGTCACCCTGCTTTTGGTTCTCCATTTTCACGGCGGTCGTAAAAAGTATTTTACCTTTTGCATTCCTTTTTATCCTTGTGCCCAAAATATGCTGGAGAATATTGCACATGTCAATTGTTTGGAGTATATATAAAATGCTGTAAAGTAACAGTCTAAGATGTAATCAACCCAACTTTTTCCAAGGTTTTAGTTGTAATGAGTAAGATGTAAGAGTTGAAAGCTAAAAGGACAATTGATGAACGGTTATTACGGCACGACCCAAAGTTGTAAACGAATCAATTGTCATAAAATTGAAGGCACACTGCCCTTGAATCTTTTATAGGGTCACTCTCTTAGTCTTCCCTCTCTCTTAACGGTCTGATACAATTCATTTAATTTCCCAAAAAGAAGCTGTAAATTTTGATACAGTCTGGAAGGTCCATTTTATGGTCGAAGGTCAAGCGAGAACAAAGGAAAATACAAAATACAAAACTGTTTTCCCGATCGGGAATTTCTACTTGCCTGCCATCTCCGCTGGCTTGGATGACTAACGAGCTTTTTGGTGGGAGTAGGATTTTTTGAAAATTGTAAAAAAAAAATTTCCTGAAAAATAAGAGAAAAATGTGTTTATAATTGTGTTTAATAATGTTAAAGTGCACTTGAGAATCTGCAACAAAATATGGCTAGTCGCTCAAAGGTAATTGTAAATTGTTTTAAAAGGATTATTCTCTTTTTGACCAAGTTTTGTTTGGGGATTTGCAGGTTTTGTCCATTTTCAAAGCCCTTCATCGAACCCGTGAAACTGTTTTTACAGGGGATAGTCACGCTTTAAAAGGTAATTATATAACAACAATATAATTTTAATTGATGTCAGGATCAAAACATTATTAAACTCTTTATTTTGATGTACTTGTAGTGGCACGGGACAAAATTAATGAAGAATTTAGAAGACATAAAAATGTTGCAAACCCTGGTGAAATTGGAAATTTAATTAAAATAGCAACAGAATCTGATCAAATGTTACGGAGACAAGTAATACAAGCCTATGAAGTTCGACCTAATGTATATAGTAAGTTTTATTTGATAAATATTCAGTAATATAAAAATATAGTCTGTGGATAGTTCCTAAATTGGAACATTATTTTTGGTTCATAGGAATACGGAAAGAACATCTACAAGCTAAATGTTCGGGTACTGTGAAAGAAACTTGTGAGAATTGTACATGTATGCCCTAAAGTGTTTAGAAAACCCATGTTATTACCTATAAATAGTATACATCAATACATAGTCATATTTAATAGCAAATTATCTATTATGAGACAACGCAAAAGAAAAAAAATAAAGTGAACAAGTTGAAACTTTGTTTCACTAGTGCTGATTTCCTAATTTTCAATACTTGTTTTTGTTTATTATGTGATGGCAAATCTAGAAAAAGAAATGAGGGACATGTTTAGAAATTAGGAAAGAAATCAGGGATGTAATACATGATGGTGCTTTGAGAGCATTTATTCGACAATAATATATTTCATCATTTTCTCTACACAAAATATTGGAATATGTTGAACAAGTTGTAAAATTATTCACTCAATAATATAAATTCTAGTACATAGTCGCATCACCACTTAACATATTTGTGTGTGCAAAATAAACAAGGCTAACTAACTGGCTCAGATTTGATCATAGAATTTCGGACGTTACTACTGGATAAATTACATTTATTATTATTTGTGTTCTTCACGCTGAGATCATTCGGTTCGTCACAATTACTACTACTCATGTCCAGGGCCCCTATACTGTTCACTGGTGACGTTGATGGCTCTGTCTTCTGTAATGACAAAAAAAATAGTTCAAAATTGATGTTATTTCCTGTATTTCATTATTTCTTAAATAGGTTTAGCAATTCTACCTCGAGATTCAGGAAGAGTCTGTCTGTGATCCGCCGAGGCATTGTCCCTCTTTGGTGCAAGTTACTGGCACTGTCATTATTCGTGGGGTAATTGGAGTCCTCAGAATTTGATTCATTGTCATTGGAGAAGGGCGATCTTAGTTCCTATACAGCAAAACAATTCAATTAAAAAAAGTTTTAGAATAATGAGGATAGTCTTCTGTTTTTTTTCTTCTTTTTAAAAAATACAGTCTACATTAATTAATTAAGACTCGTTAATTAAAACTTTGTTTATAAAAAATATTCCGCACAAAAAAATTAACGAGGCTAAACGTCAAGAAAAAAGTAGAATATTTTTACTTTTCTCGTGTCTTACATGAGAGTCAGTAATACGAGAGTCTTGAAGTTTCATTCTTTTCCCATTGTTACCCCCATAATGGCTTGTGATGACAATTCCATTGTTATTATTATTCATTTTTGAGCTCTCATCCTGTTTGATAGTTTTGGGGAGCAAAGAAATGGACACATTGGCATAAGGTAGTCCAGCATCTTTGACAACTTGTCTGGCCAATGGAAAGAGTTCATCTCGACGAGTTAAAAGGGCCGGAAGACGAGAACATAATTGAGCTCCAGCCTCATTCACTGTCAATTCATGAAGAGTCAATGGTTTGGCTATTTTTCTTTTACAGTCATTTCGGCCATAAATTGCTGCATATTTCCGCACAACATCCATCCTATTTGGATCATTCTCTGGTATTCGAATCACAGCCTATACAAATAATGATTAATAATTAAAAATTGATAATTCATATTTAATGTATTGACACATGTACAACAACTTACGTCAAATTCAGCACAAATTTTCTTTTTTGCCGACAATCTCGGTTCAATCATACTCGACGGTAAGCCCGCAATAATTTGTAGGGCAGTCTCAGCCAACTTTTGTACTTCATGGTCTTGAAGGAAGGGAACGGGGGACAAGGAAGTTCGACTATCAAGTTGAGGGGACTCCGAACTTGCTGGAGAGCTGGCCTCACTTCTTGTCCGAATTCTTTGTTCTAGAAAATGACTTGGAATAATTTGATCTGGGGAGATACGTGTACTATTTCCATTTAAATTGATGGAGAGACTTGGACTACCATTTGTTGTCCCACTACTATTATTACAACTTTGACTGCTCAACAAAATGCTGCATTGATTCATACTTTGGCTTAAATTGGTGGAATTAGGCAGGGAATTCATCACAGAATTGGACAACATGAGATTACTCAGGGGGCTACTGCTATTACTTCCATGTGTCTCATTACTTCCTCCACTACTACTCGCCATTCCACGTACAGAACTTAATTTTGTTTGAAGATTCTTCATGAGTTCCGAAGGATTCAAAAAACTTGGGGGCTGTTGTTGTGAACTTCCGGAATGGAATGGAATTGGACGTATTGGCATTTGTGGACTTGAACTCTCATGGGAAGAAGTGGAGGAGGATGTTGGTAGAGATGAATGTTGTTGTGAACCAAAGGCCGCTGGTAAGTGAGAACCCCCTAACATTGGCAATTGGAATAAATCTGTCAAATCAACAAACAAAAAAAAATATTATGAATATTTTACATGTCAAAAAAAAGTCGGAATCACCAAAAAAAAATTATATTTGACTAATGACAGAATAACTGTAATAAATGGAAACTTTTTTTAAGATAAATTATACAAAGTGTATTAACTAGAGGATCAATCAGATAAACATCAAAATGTTGAATCATGATTACAGGTGATAATTACTAGTCCTCTCTGTCCATCTCTCTCTCTCTCAAACTAATTACAAGGGAGCTCACACACACACGTATTAATTACAAGAAGACCGAGAGACGCAACCTACCAATTATCTAAATATCCACACAACATTAGTTCCATTTTACAAGCCATTGTTCAAAAATTTTTTTTATTATAAAACAAAACTCGTTTCAATGGAGTAGACCAGTGTCCAAAATTTGAATAATATGTACATAAGACAACAAGAAGCTCAATAGACTTAGACTTCTGTACTTACTCATCCCTACAGATACTCTCTACAATAATCTCATCTTTTTCTAGTTAAGCCCAAAGGGTACAAATACAAAACTGAGTCTTAATATTCAATTTTTTTTAAATAGCTGTTTAATTACTAAAATATTTATTTATAAAGAATTTTTGAAGGAAGTTTGGAATGGAATCTACAATTAATTTAAAAAAAATTACGTGGTTGTGTCATCCATTCCTGTAAGGATTTTTGTAGCCGTCGAACATGAAGTGGTTTTGACGCCATTCCAACCAATGCCATTATTTCTCTAAAAAAAATTAAAATAATCATAAATAATAATTTTTTAATTTGACTTTTAACAATTGTACACATTTTAATTTAAGATGAGAGAATTATTTATTTACAAAAATTCCTCCTCGCCGGCATCACATAATTGTTGAACATCATCTCCTCCAAGCTCGATCATCACGTCAAAATAATTGAGAAGATTGGCACGTTGAAGAACGCGATACAATTGAAGCTCTGAGTCATTTGCTGGTGCTGATGTCACTGCCACTGTAAAAAGAATGAGACAAGAATATTATTAGTATTATTCGTAATAGAGTATACATAAATTAAAATTTAATTAAAAACTCATTACACATTTATGACTCTACTCTCACTGATCATGAACTACATTGGATTTTATTGATTAAATTCCAACTCTCAGTTGTAAGTAAATCAATAAAAAAATACGTAATTCTATACCACTCGTACTATAAATTAATTAAAATGAATATCCTCCAATAAATTTAAATTTACTTTAAAAATTCTCCTTCCTCACAATCATGTGCACCTCATCACAATTGAAAGTTTCTAATTAATTGAACATTCCACTTGAGATGTAACCAAATAACTAGCAATTACATAAAAAAGTTTTACACTACCACTAAATAAATATGTACGGGTGAAGGGGTAGGTAGGATTTTCCAATATGTAATATTTTACCAAAAAAAAAATTAAAAACATTTAATTTTTTACACCTACTATCAAGCATCAACACGATTGATTTTGCCCTTTTTTTACTCAAAAAAAAATCTACACAAACATTGTCTCAATGTACCAATTTACCTTCATTTCAGCAATTAAAAACTCGTTCATGATTCCAAAGTACAAAAGGGAGTAATACATACTAAAAAAAAGTTAAAAATCTCAGGAAATTTCCTCATGTGCAAATCGTATAATCCAGATTACATTTTAACCATTGGGGAGATGTAAAAAAAGACAAAATAAAGGCACGTACTTTACTTATAATACAAAACATTTAAAAAATAATTATTTACAAATGTAACAAAAATCAAAACATGAACTGTGTAGAATAAAAATTGGCGAATTAAGTACAAACATTAAATTTTCTTTCTAATAGTCTACGTATTTAAGTTGTACAGTGACAAAAATTTCCACCAAAAATTTACTCATTGCATACAATACAATTACAATAAATGATAATAGTAACTCGTACACTCAAAAAAAATTGAAAATTCTCATCATGAATTATGATGATGAATTGAAATGCAAGATGCACTGTGTTTTGAGATAAATAAATTGTAATCAAAGATGAACATTTCAAAACATTAAGAGAGAGAGAGGGAGGGCCTTGTGCACATTTACTTGGGAGAGAAATTGACGTCAATTGAATTTTATAATATAAAAAACACATGAAAAAAAAATTTACTCATATCAAACTCCGAACGAGTCACCTTTTAGCCCTTAATTACGACCATCTGTAATATAAGGTACAGTATTTGGTCAAAAAAAACTAGTTGAGAAAAAAAACAATACAACTTTATACACAAACTTAGAAAGAGAGAGAGAGAGAGGGATTGTAAGTACAATCATAATTTTTCTCAAGGGAATCAACAACATGTTTCAACTTGTTTTTTTTCGTTTTTTTTATTCATTATGTTCTAGTAGTCTCTCTCTCTAGTGAGAATCTTGTCATAAAAACCAAGTTTTTTTTGTCATCACTATTAAATCTCGACCTACGTCAATTAGTTGACCGCTCTGTGTTGGATTATGTGAGAGTCGTTTGTCATTTGGTATAACATGTTGAATGAATATGTATTCTCCATATAAATCAGATACTTCAACTTTGTCGATGACCGTCGATGGCCAATGCATCTTTACATGTGAGAGGTCCCCCTCCTCCTCCTCCTTGAGGATTGTATTGGGGAGAAATGTTTAAATAATTATGATAATAAATTGCCAACATATAATCCTAAACATCCGACATGACAACAAAAACCACAATCTCCCTTCAGTTATACTTTAGCTAATACAAATCAACATTTTGTGATGACAAATATTTCATTTTATTGTTCTCTACAATAGGAGACACACAAAAGAACAAAACATTGTTTATTGGGGAATGAACCATTAACTAAATAAACTTTAAGGTGATGACATAACAAAGATCCCCAAACATTTTTTTTTATTTAATGTTCAATCAAAACATTTAAACTTGTATTATGTATACTATACTACAGATAATATTTTTATGAGGAAGGAATGTTAACTTTCTCAATTTTATTAACTGTTTTTTATGAATTTTTTGAACAGAAAAAAAACAAGAGTAGACGGTTCATTAGTAAAAATTAAGTCCAAAGGTTCAATCACTTAATAGTTTGTCCATACTGATACACACAAATGAAAATTTTCTTTGTCACTCAACGTAGCACAACGGAACATTAAAATTCCTCTGTGAGGAGGAATGGTGTGTCATCTCAGGTCACGTGTAAAAAACATGGCCAGACAAGACAAAAAAGGAATAGAAAAATGTATGAACCTATGTCAACTTTTTATTCTTGTTGGAAAGTCATTTCAAAATTTGGAATGACTGTTGAGCCAATGAGAAGATAAATTAATATTAAATTATATAACTGATTCCATATCCTCATGTCTCGAGTACATGACAAGTAGTTGATTTATATTTCAACTTTTTGCATAAATTAATTTCTTTTTCTTTCACATGTAAGTACTAAGTATTGACCTCACAAAATTAAAAATATTTCTATCCATAGCCAATAAGCACTGCATTGTTCATTTGATTCATTTCTGTCTTACTCAGAGAACTCCCCTTTAATTACAAAAAGTTTGACATTTTAATAACAATAAAAATTATTATTATTCTTTAACTAATTTTCATTACAAAAAAATATTTTTTTTACAGACCACAAGAATCTTACGATTAGTGAAAACCTTCGTTTCGTCTCATTCAAAAAAAAATTCTTGTCTGATTCTCAATCTGTTCGTACATATTATTAAAAATAATCTGTATTCATCATACAAAAGTACACCTTGGATCTTGAATAATAATAAAAAAAATGGTTGTACATTTAATTTGATATTAAAAATAAACAATCTCTTCTCTTATAAGAATAAATTAGTACAACATCTGTATTTTTTAGTATACAAAATACATTTCTCTTGTATTTTATAGAGCATATTTTAAGTCTTTCTCTAAAAAAAATTAGAGATGATAAAAAGCTCACTACAAATGCATAGTGGACGGATTGGGTGCTGTGTTGGGGCCCTACAAAAAACGGAGAGAAGATTTTATAAAGAAGAGAAGAAGAAGAAGAGGAAAAAAAAGTCAGGATGTTGATAATAATACGAGATTCATTAATCATGGTGGAAGCTAATGGTAGAATAATATCATGGATATACTGACAGACACGTCAGGGATTAAAATGAGACTTGTATTTTTAAACATAAAAAAATGCATCTCTTGTACTCGTACAAAACCCTCATATTCACAGATAGTCTTATGAGAGAGGAAGGAATAGGAGACAACTATTTAAAATGCATATTATATTCCTAATAATGTTTCACTCTCAACATCCGCTCGTCCAGTCTACACAACTACAAAATGAATTCCATGATGAGCTCTGACTCTTGACTTGTGTCTGTGAATTTGATTATGAAATAGACGAGAGAGAGAGAGAGAGAGAGAGAGAGGAAGGGAGAAGTGCCCTTTTTATTAATCTATGAGATCCTTTATAGTCCCATTTAATTTACAAACCACCACTCCACAGATACAAACCAACATTTCTCCCTTTCCCTTTACTTTCTATGTAGGAAATGAATCAAAAGTAAAAATAATTTTTTAAAAATTAATGTTTTAGCAGAAAATTAATATTTTTTACACAAAAAAATTCAGCGAATATTTTACACTTCTATTTTAATATTCTCAAATGTATTTTTTAATCTGGAGCAAACTCCAGAAAATATAAGGAAAGTGTATCTGTATCTGTAGAGATATTTGATAAAGAAATTTTGAATCTGTATAAATGGGAGTAATAAAACCAAGATAATTTATAAAACACGGATGTAGACCAAAAAACGGAGGAGGGGAGGGGGGAATGGATTCTGGATTGTTGATGCTCCTCTGACATGACGATGGATGATGAAGAGGAAGAGGGGAGATGTAGACAAGGTGTTAAAATAAAAAAAAGGACACCAGCATTGTTCTTCCCTATTATTCGGCTACAGAGAGCTCAAGGAGGTGGTGGACTACTACACATTTATAATCACAAGTGAGCGTGTAGTGATGCAAATGATTGGAGAAAAGAAAGAGAGAGAAAAAAATTAGAATATAAAATATTTTTTTTTTAAAAAAAAAATAAAAGCTAGCCGGGAGCCAAGTGTGAAATCTAAGGAAGAAAAGGAGAGAACCGTTAGTTATTTACATTCTCCAACAATTTTTTAAAATCTTTAATGTACCCTCAAAAAAATTGTGTTGAAACCACACTCTCCATATGTACACTACATTACATGTAATGCAGTCAACATGTACACTATAAAAGGAGTCTGACCAAAAAATAATAGAGATGAATAAAAAAAACTCTCCATATTTTTTTATTTCAACAGACAAAACAAGACTAAGAATCCAGTTTTAATTCCCAAAGGAATAAAGATCAACTATAGATATATATATATATCCTCATCACTCATACAACATTTGAATATTTAACTTGAGACACAAACATTTTCTATAACATAATCTCTTTCCATGTACAAAAAAAGAAGTAGATTCAAAAAACCTTATGAGAAAACTCTGGCTTGTTTTTGAATGGTGGGCTAGTTTAGCTTATATAAAATTCAAGTTCCCCCTTCTGAAGCAGGAGTCTCTCTCTCTCTATAAATTCTATTAGAGAGAGAGAGAGAGAGATGAAGAGGAGATAGATACACTATAATAAACTTGAAGATGAAGAATTAAGCTGGAAGAACAAAGGGAGACTCAGATGAAGTGAAGCGACTCTCTACATTAACCTCCTCTCTCTCTCTCTACCTCACAACACTCATCCTGTGAGAGAGAGAGAGATGTAAAAAATGTAGGATAAAATAAAAATGACATTAAAAAATTCATCCTCATCCCCTCACACGAATTTTTTTTATATCCTCTCTCTCTCTCCATTCACTTTGTACAAGATGACATATTGTATTCTCCATAATAATTTAGCCACCCTTCTTTCTTCCACATTATCATTATGATTACTTTTGGTTCACTCTTTTTGGTACACTGTACATAGTCATTTGTGTACTGCAACTGCATGCTGCATATTAAATAGAGACGCTCTCATACTGTGTATTATCATCCCAGTCTTTTTTTTTAAATCTGTTTTTTAAAAAAAACTATTATTTCACTACCCCTCATTCAACAGTCAACAGATTCTTCTTTTTTTTAAATATCTATTTTGAGCAGTATTTTTTAAATTTAGAAACTACATCAGTAAATTGTTCAATTTCTTTGCTTGTCCATTTCAAGTCAAGATTTTTTTTTGTGTGGAAATAATCTGAATTTTTTTTAGTGGTCAACAATACAATGCTCAAGAATAATTGAAGAGACTGGACATTTTTAAAGTGTAACAAGAACAAGACAAATTAAATACAAAGTAAAAAAAAATAAACCCAAGTCTAGTATCTGTAGATATTCATAAAAAAAATACTTTCGCCACACTCAATTTACCATTACGTTTCTCCATCCCTATCAAACTTTAACTTTACAGATAATATAAAAGTAGACAAAGGTAACTTAAAGAGAATAACACAAAAAAATAGATTCAATTTTTTCCTCGAATTCTTTGCCTCCTTTTTTTCTCGAGTATCGTCTCAACAATTTAAAATTTACAGAGAGAGACTATGACGCTCTATAAAATTTACTTGGGACTACATATCTGTATGTATATAAATTCTAAAATGTGAATTATACGTTTCAGCCTTATAAAAACCAAGAGTGACATAAATTTTTTTTGTTGGTTTGTGTGTCTCTCTAGCTCTTTCTCAAGACTCAACATAAAAAAAGTGGCTTTCTCTATAACGTGAAGCATGAGAATTGAGAATTTATAAAGAGATGCGCTGATATGAAGAACTTGTACGAATTTTTATAAACTTTTTTTCTTCTCATCTTCATCTCTGTACATAAGTCACTAGTAGAGAAAAAAAATGAATACAAATAATAGAACAGTACACATAAGTCAAAACCATGCAAGTCTTAAATCATTCAGAGAGACGGAGAGAAGCGGACAGGAAGAGTGAAGAGGAATAAATATTCAAATTCCGAGTCTCAAGTCTAAGCTGAGGATGCAAAAGTCGGGGAAGAGATATTAAAAAGTATAAATTCTTTAAAGCAACACGTTAAAAAAATTTGAATATCCTCCCCATCCTCTCTCCAATGACACTAACTTTTTTAACTCGTGTACATCACGTACAGTTTAGCAAATAGTTATATATATATATATATATATATATCTGTATGTACAGAGTGCCCAATAACCTTTCTGCCCCTATCCCCAGCCATGACCAGGCATGCCAGATGAAATCTAAAAATA
>JAQIVZ010003160.1:0-15589 GCA_034700945.1 Arrhopalites spinosus | reverse complement strand
CCAAGTCTATTTCGGACATTTTTGAAATGCCAACGGCCCTTAAAATCAAGAGGCAAATCAATAAATTAATTTCACGCCTGCATAAATCTTCAAATTTGAAGACGGTGAGCCCCCTAATGGTAGAATGCAGTCCACCTCAGGAAAAACGCCCACTGACTTACAAGAAGTATGTGGATGAGGAAATTAATCAAATTCTTACGGAACCTGAAGAAAATGCCAATGTCAATGAAAAAAGTGTATTGGAATTAATTACACAAGAGATGGCGCTTTTCCAAAAAACTGGCCAGAAAGGGACTTATTTGGAGACTTGTTACAGGATGCTCATGACCATTAAACCATCTTCGGTTGAGTCAGAGAGGGCATTTTCTGTGTCCGGTTACATTTGCTTTAAAATTCGAAATAGATTTAATGATTCAACATTAGACTCGCTCTGTTTCCTACGCCAGCTATTTAGAAACCCCAGAGCATTTAAAAATTAAAATTTAATATAATTTTGAGTTTTTCGGTTTGTTAGCTAACGAATTAATTATTACTCATTAATTAATTCACACATTTTTTAATTGCATAAAGCTATTTTTGATGATTAAATAAAAAAAATTATTTGGGTAATTTAATTTAATTCACTTTTGTTGCATTGCCCAAAATTAAATCAAAATTCCACCACATTTAATTCATTTTAAAATGGCTGATGAGTTGTTAGGGATATTATTTGGTTATTCTTTGAAACCAAAGAATTCTTTGGTTTTGGTTTTGACACCAAACAAATACCAAAGCACCCAAAAATTATGATCACTAGATGGCTCCCTTGTTTTTCCAATCCATCCAACATTGGCTCACTGAGAACGGCGCCATGTGCAAAAGCCATGATAATTATTAATACCAGGGCGTGTAGATGATAATGCTAAAAATTGGGCAAAAATGTATTAGTTGTCTTTGTAATTAATTAAAGTTAATTGTTGCAGAAAATAAATTAAAAACAAAATTAATTACCATTTTTTCAATGCCTGAATTTTTCAAGTGAGAAAATAACCAAAGTTCACAGCAGCAGCAGGAAAATAAAAATTGTTTTTGTTAAAAATCCCGGATGTGGTTTAGACAGCAAATCACGTGATTGTGGTTTTAATTTACAATTAAAATTATTTTCCTATCCAATATTTAACTTAACTAAGTAAGACTATAAATGGACACATATACCGGTGATTAATTTTAGTGTATTAATTTAAATGATGTCATAATTTTCATTTAAATAGCACGATGTGACTAATTGGTGATTAGTGCTTAAATTAAAATAGTACAGGTGTAAATAAACTATTTAATTAATTAATTAAATATTTTAACGTCTAATTCCATCACAATTAGTTCATCCCAGCATAAGAAGAAGGGTGACAATTTTTTCAGCACAATAATGAATGAAAATTAAAGTTGAAGTTCTTTCCATACAATTAAAATTCCCGACTTTAATTCCCGCCATTGGAATTGACCTCATTATCCTCTTGACCTCTTTCTTGTACCCCACAAAAGCGAATTGACCTGCCACCTCCTCAATCAAGCTCTTGACCTCACTCACTTTGGAGGCGATAGGGAAAGCCATGGTGTAAATAATAGAATAAAACAACATGGTGCCAATGCCCACAAGTAAGTTTAAAATTCCCGCAAAATAATTTAAATGAAAAAAAACTGATGGCGAATGACATGCCAATGATGGACATTGTGAGGGCCGTTATTTTATAAGAAAAAATGATGAAGGAATTTTGACAATTGAAGAGATGAATCAACAGCGACAATTTTTGAGTCTTTTTTATCACCCCCCACAAATTTTCGGGGGGTGCCGCCTCCTCCGCAATATTTCTGTAAAAATGTAAAAACAATTACAATTAATTAAATTAATTTAATTTACCTAAAAAATTATGCAATGTAAATTAATTACTTTAAAATCTCCCCCAGTTCATTTAATTTCTCCTGACTTTTGAGAAAAAAAAGAAGATGGCACTGCAAAAAGAAATTCATCCAAGCGGCCATGTGAGCAGGAAAATAAAATTCAACAAGAAGGGACCAGAAAGTCACGTGATTTTGAAGAATAGGAGGAAGACAAGAATACAAAAGATGGCGCCTTGAACTGTCCAAAATGTACAATCCCATGAGTAGAAGAACATCCACAAACAAAAAAGGTAGCAGTGTCAGTACTAAAAGTTCTTGTAAATTGTATTTCCATAGAGGGCGTGCCACATCAGTCTGCTCTAATTTTGGAACAGTTGGGCGTGGCCTTATTTCCTGTCGTTTGCTGATCGCAGAATAAAACAATTTTAGGTGGTTTTCTTTCGCGCCCAACATTTTCGTTTTCTGCGACGCGCCATCTACTGGGACGCTCTCGAATTGAGTACCCAGTGGAGGTTCCTTGGTTTAAATTATTTCAAATATCAATTTTAGAAATAAATTAAAATTATCTACAGCCTGGTGCTTACCAGTTGAATATTGGTGATGCTGAACAACTCATTAAAAATTTTTTGATTCAAATGTGGCGCCACAATAAATAAACAGTGGGACGTGAAACAAGCATGGAAGAAGCCAATGGAGCAAATCAAATGAATTGAAAAATGATTCAAATTTAAATATTTCCCGGGGGCAATCCCAACTTGAATCAAGCGAAGAATCATGTAGGGCACATAGAGGGCACAATAAAAATGGTGCAGTCTCCAGCGCCAATACCGCCATCCCACGGTTATTGCCGAAATCGTCCCATTGAATGTGTCCACTTTTATGGGGAAAATGTTGTTGAGGGCGAGGAGGGAGTGGGGGCGAAAGTTGAATTTATTTTCTTGTCTTGTCAACATTTCTAGAACTTGACTGGCAAAATGGAGAAAAAGTTAAGAACACTGAGACAAACGGAAAGAAATGAGGGAATTGAACATTTGAGTCAACAAAAGAATTGACGGGTTCGGGAGATAAAGGGCGGTCAGAAAAGTGTATTTGGAAAATATGAAAATAATAACTATTTTCGAAACAAACTTTTCTGACTGGCCTTTATCCCCCGAACCCGTCAATTATGATTTAGTTTCTTAACTGTGCTTCCTTAATTGAAATAATTGAATTGAAATATCACTTTTGAGTTTTTAGTATAAAAGTTGAAACTATTTGAAACAACATATCGATTAAGTTTTCCATTTTAGTTTGTGCAAAATGTATCAAAGACCTAATATAATAAGAGTATAAAATTATTTAAATGATATCATTTATAAATGTAGGGTACTAGTGCCCTACATGAACAATTAAATAGCTATTAATTCCAATTAAATTTATTATGTTGGTTTAGTGCTACCTTGTATATGAAAGTACCAATTAAATTTAATTTAATTTAATTGTTGTGGGAATTCGGGTTACATGACAAATAATAATTCCTTCCGCCAATTTGCTAATTTTTGGAGGACCGCACAGTTCTGGTATCAATCATGAAGTTGGTCAATTAGTAGCCGCTGAATTTAAATGGTAGTAAACAAAATTGTAATTGAACTTCCCGTATAATTTGAAATTTTTATTTTCAAATTGGCAATGACTATTGACAAAATATGGGTGACGCCAAGAAATGGCACAAAGTTGTTAAATGATTGTTTCCTCATTCTGGGCCAGAATTTGTGGTCGTACAACTCGGATGGTATCATAAGAAACAATTTTTGCCTACAATAAAAATTCAAGAGAAAAGCACAAAGCCATCAGTTCAATATGTACAGTTTTCAGTGTATAAATTGTACCACATTTTAAAATAACTATAATTAAATGTCCTTCCATTATCTAACCATCCAATCTAGTACCCCTGTCAATTCGGTAAAGAGACCCGACAACAACGTGCACATGATAAATTGTTTGGCATTATTAACCAAAGGGGGAGCCATAGAGAATGTCAAAGGTTTCTCATAATAATAATAATAATTGGTCATTTGGAGAGAAAGAGATTTCAAATGGCGGGTAAAAATGAGTTGACATTTAAATCAAGTATAGTTTAAAAAGTTATAGTCATTGACTAAAAATGGGAAGCAAAATTTTAGGAAAAATCCTGGAGATTTATGTTTATGCAGAGAATATTTAACCGTGATTATTCTATGATGTTTATGTATTTTACATGTAAAATTTTTTCGAGGAAGGGATTAGACCCCCTAAGCCACCCTCTGGATACGCCATCCAGTGTTTCTTGTTTTATTTTTGTTTTAATTCTAGTCTTGAGGGCACAGAAAGAAAGCTTAAGCTTGTAGAAAACATAAATTCTCTAGCTCTGTACAAAATATTTTCCATTTATTACTTTGTCCTTCAAGGGATTCTATGGCACTCTATGCCATGACCTGAACAATAAGAAAGAATTTATTTTTCAAAAGATAAATATGGGGATTATAAAACAGTGTGAATTGTAAACGGAGAAGAATATTCTCCAATTTATTCATTAATTTTCGTTGGTCGGCCTCCTTAGAAGTGTCTACCTGCGTGTCACAAAATAAATAAGGTCCCCTCAATTCTAAGGACGACGCCACCCCGGAGCTATTTTCTATTAGAGCGATTGGCTCAACAAAAAGATCCTTGGCATTTAAGTTTTTGTATTTAACTGCTGCCTTTGTATTGCCTTTGAGAGTTTCAAATAAAATAAAGTTGTGGTTGCTTTTGTTAAAAATTTGTAGTAGATAGAAAGAAGGAAGTGGACATTATAAAATAATGTTTTTTTATAAAAGAAATTATCGTAAATACAAAGGACACTGCAGTGTTTAATTACAGATTCAAATTAATAATTTGTATCTAGACAATGAAAAACATGGAGTTTAACACAAATCCACAAGAGGGACAAAAACGCTTCACCTGCACCCTTTGCCCTTATCAAATTCACCAGAAAGGACAGTTGAATGTACACATGAAGGGACACACGGGGAAGAGACAATTTAAATGCCCCTACCCCAACTGCCCCTACTCTACCACCCGAAAGGATCATTTGAAGGAACATGGTGTGGTGGTTCACAGTGGAAAAAAAAACTTCAAATGTTCCATCTGTCTCAAAGCCTTTGGCAGGAAATCAGTACTGAAGACACATTTGAAGGCTCATGAAAATTTGAAAAGTTTTTCATGCCATCTTTGCCCTTTTAAATCAAACCAACGGGGAAACATTTCTCTGCATCTCAAGTCTGTGCATTCAACAGAAAAACCGTTCAGCTGCCATCTCTGCCCTTATAAAACCAAACGATGAAGCCATTTAAATCTGCATTTGAAGGGGCACAGGGAAGAGAAACGCCATGCCTGCCCTCACTGTCCCTACACTTCCGTTCAAGCTGGTGCATTGAGAAAGCACGGGAGAGAAACCGTTTCAATGTAAACTTTGTCTCTACCAAGCAGCTCAAAGAACGCACTTGAATCGTCATATCTCATGTCAACACACCAAAGAAAAACCTTACAAATGTCAAATTTGTCAACATGAGTTTGCCACATCCTGCAGACTGGTCAATCACATGCGAAAGCACACAGGGGAGAAACCATACAAATGCCCCCGCCCCCATTGCCTCCTTACTTTCTCTCAAAAAAAACATTTAACAATGCACGTGAAGAGACACACAGGAGAAAAATCTTTCAAATGCTCTCACTGCCCCTACCAAACTGGAAATCCAAGGGACTTGAAAAAACACTCAGAAACCTGCCGGACTGCATTCAACCTCAAGAAACGTCAAAAAAAGGATCGGGGTGCAGGTGTAGTGTTGAGGGTTGCGGATTCTTCACCAAAAATGAAAAGATTTTGGCCAGCCATTTTGCCATCCTTCATCACCTCCCAAAAGTTCAGCTTGAACGACTCCATCTTAATTAATTTTAATTTTTTGTTTTCTTTCATTTTTGTACAACTATGGATATTATTTTATTATTTACAAACGAGTCTACTGAATTTTTAATTTTCATAGTTTAAAAAAATTAAACATTTTTGTAAATTGTTTTTTAATTCCTTGACTAATTTGATAAAATCAATTTTGTACTGTCTCTCTAATTAATTTTTTTGTCGTTTCAAAATTTCTCGAAATCTCTTCAAGTTTCTTGCAATTAAACTGATCACCGGGATTAGCAGTGACGCAGTAGCACAAAACGGACAATCGGCACTCATTAAAATTCTCCCGCGACGGATCACAGTCCGGACCATATGATTCCCCATCGGTGAGTCCTTTGTTGATGTTTCTACAAAAAAACGTGTTAAAATTAAATTCATAATTAATTACATTTTAGTTAAATACAATTTAATTAATTACAATTGAAACTGGACGAAGAGGTCATTATCAATGAGCATTTTGAGGACGAGATTGTACCAGTCACTCCCTCTGAGGGATTCAAGTCCATAGGTTTCTTTAGCACTGTAAAGTTGCTTTATAAAAGATACATTGAGCGCGTTAGACAAAGTCGTGTTTAAAATCCAAGTCTCATGATCTGCAATCTCCCACGTTGACTCCAGCCCCCTCTCTCCGTCTACTTTGTAAACTTTGTAGGCCGATGATTTACCCACATCCGACAAACTAGACGGCGCTACATGGCTTACAGTGATGGCTCTCTCGGTAGCTGAAACAAATTGCCAGAAATTATATGAATGAAAAAGAGTCACGTGACAAACAAAAAAATACGCACCATTTTCAAAAGTCAGTTTAAAATATTCGGGATGTTCATGTCCATAGAATTGACCTCGAATACTATTTTCAAATCGATTGACAACCCTGTTAAATTCACTCGACCAAACTGGCCAACAATCGAATGACCCAGGTGAAATGTGGCCCAGCAGGAAAACGTTGACCCCATCCAACTCAGCTTGGTACATCGTGTCAGCAAACCATTGTAACTGACCGGCGGGGTCAATTGGGTCGTACACCAGCCAAAAATTATTTAGATAGCAGAGATTCTATAATTTTTATATTAAAATGAATTAAAATTCAAAATTGAGTTTCCCGCCTTTTTTTAAATTATATAATTTTCGTACTGTGTTCAAAACAACGAGACGAAGACCAGGTTCAGGGGTGACAGAATAGTAGCCGCCTTTTTTGAAAGTGGCCAATTGCTCAGGACCCAACCATTTGGCAAAAGGGTCCGCTACGACATTGTACAACCACAGGAGGTCAAGGTCAGGAGAACCAGACCAAAGTTCATGTGGTGGGTACATGTTAATTATTTGTGCATCGTGATTTCCTGTCAAGGGATAAATGGGGACATCGGGGAACTCCTTGAGGAATATTTCGGTAACTGCATTGATCGTCAAACTATTTTCTTGTTGGCTGTACTCCCACAAAGAGTTGTGCATGAAGTCTCCAGTTACAAAAATGTATTTTACTTTCTGTAATTAAATAAAAAATTTATAATTATAATTAAATTAAAAATAATTTAACAATTTTGTTACCTCATGAGCTGTCTTTGCATGATGAGCCATAGACTCAACTGCTCGGAGTGGGAGGTCACATCGGGAATCACCAAAAGGCCCTGCAACGTCCTCTTCACTTTCAGGCACGCCACCTCGACACCCGCCAGCTGCATTCGAACCCGCGACGTAATGAGTGTCAACGTGGAGGTCAGTGAATTGTAAAATGTTACTTAGTTCAAGGTCATTCTACATCAAATAAAAAAGTCAGGTAAAAGTTTGATTATTCGATGTGGTAAAAGCCTAAAAAGTGTACCGGAAGAAGCGGCAAATTTTGAATTGGCGGTTTATTCTCATCAATTTGAATATGCCAATCAATTAATTCTGGATTAATTTCAGCACATCCAGCATTGATAATACCACAAACGTCCTCTTTGGTCCTTTCAGGAATATTCATGATGGTGTAAATTAATGGCGGCTAAAAAGAATTTATAAAAAGAATTTTTTAATATAAAATTTAATTGTAATTTAAATAAAAATAGTTTACAGCTTCAGCATGAACAAGATTTCGACAAGTTGTTTCAGAATAGTAGCCCAAGACGAAACACAGATTAATTATTTCATCCATGACTTGATTGACCGAGCTGCCATTTTTAAGACTTGCTTCCATTATCGGATAAGCCCCCATGCAGACTTCACATGTCAAAATGTCGTGCCTTGGCCTGTTCTCATTGAAGGGCTTCCCATCCAACATGGCTGAATCCAGCCATGCTTTTAATGCCCGTCTACAATTAATTAGAATTTAATTATAATTTTAATTTAAATTACAAAATAAAAATTCTACCCATGCGGCGCAAGCGGACTCAATTTTTGGACCCAGTCTGACGATGAGTCAGACCCATCAAATAAAGAGACAGAAGTGACAGTCAATATGGAGAAAGAAAGGAACAAAATGGAGGATAATAATTTTGTCATTTTTGGGCCCTTTTTTGTACAGAGGGAGGTTCAATTGGGAATAGTCAAGTGAAGTTAAATTAAATGAGGATAAAATTGTAGACGGTTGGCCAATTGTGTTGACACAAAAAAAACAAAAAATTGACGAGTGGGGACAATTGACAATGTTATCTATTTTTTATTTAAATCTGCGCCAACATGTTTCAAGTGTTTTTATAAAAACTTTTCCTCTAAAATAGTTTTTTGTCTAATTTTCAAGATAATTAATTGCATAGTTATCACATATTTAAAATAATCATGTAAAGCGTCTGTTAATATAACAAAACTAATGACTTTCGAGATTAATTTTTTTTTGGTTTTTGATTTACATTTTGAAAGAAAAAGAAGGAAAATGTTTCCAAAAGTTAAATGTAAAAATTCCCTGAGGTCCTATGAGGAATTTTTCATGCTGGTACGTCCGTCTAATATTATTTGAGAGTAAGTTTAATTTGGACAACAATTTGACTAATCTGCCAACGTTCATCATTATTATGCAAATGCAAAATGCAAAACTTTTCTATGGAATAATATATGGAATTTAAATGTGCAAATATTTAATCATATTTTAAAGTGAAATGGAATACAAAATCATGTGAATAAATTAATTTTTGGCATTTCATTTTTAAACACTGGCTCCTGGATGACCCAAACCGAAGGGTGCAGCCGCCTTGGTTCTGAGGAAGAAGGGCGTCTCCTGTCTAAAATATTTCAAATTTTATTTTAATTCTTCACAACTCAAATCTTGCCAAATTTAATTTTGGCGCATTGTAAAAGGCAATTTAGTTGTGAAATGGAAGACTTACAATGAAGACGAGGGACAGAATTCACCCATGACCTTCAGTGACCTTCCGTTACATTCGCCGTTGTTAAATTTTCCAGAATTTTCACACTGTCGCCCTACAAAACTCGCGGGGTGAGTGATCGAGTCGGTGAACAGCTGGGGTGCTCTCATGTGACTGCACGCGTCTTTTTTCAAATTTTAAACTGAAATTATTCTTCCGTTCAATTTTTTGAAAGTGTTAAAAATCTGTACCGAATGAATTGATGCCCGACCAACAACCCGGTTGATCTCTCCGTCCACTATTCGGGTAAAAGTCCACGTGACCCAATTGAGAGCTCAATCCCAACGAAAATGTGGGACCGTCTTCCCCGTCTGACCCGTCAAATAAATTTTTAATTACAAATTAAAAATTCAGAGCGAGTAATTTAATAAGAAATCTCACCAGTATGAATGACGTCAACAAATGCCGCTTGAGCTCTGGCGAGTCTGTAGCCGTGACCTGCTTGACCTAACTCAAAACATGGACGAGCTGGATCCAAACCTTTGGAAGCAAAATTAAATTAAATTTTCTGGAAATGCAGAGAAGGGTCATGTGACTTACCAGTAATTCGTTGGATGGCGCCACCGAGTTCCTGTCCAACCATACCCGAGATTTGGGCACCAAGAGAATGACCCACGAGATGAATTTTGTTCAAACTTGTCAACTTTTCTTTGACCAAAAATTTCAAAAGGGCCGCCACGCGGGAGGAGACCAATTTGGTGCACTCTGCTGCCTTCGTGTAGCCATTCATCAACGACCCTGCAGTGGACCAGTCCACGACTATCACGTTCAAATCTTCCGCCACTGTCAGGTAGGCTACAAAATTCAATACATTTGAGAATTTCTGAAACTTTTCAAAATTTTGAAAAAAAAAATATGAAAATTACCGTCTTTGGTCCCCTTGGGAAATTCAAAGAAAGGCTTGGCCACGAATCCGTGAATGATGACCTTGACATTTTTCCCCTTGAGAAAATTTGACTTTTTCAAATTCCCCGCGTCCCCTATTTTCAATTCGTAACCTTGCTTGTGGTACCTTCATTTCCAAAATTTTAATTAATTGAGATTAAAATATTTAAATGAAAATATATGAAAGTACTTTGTGTATAAAATGAATTTGGTTTTGGAGTCTTTGTTGGCGGCGCATTGATTAAAATTTGGGCGGCCACAGGCAAAATCCTGCGAAATCCCCACAGACTCCTCCCCCTCTTCTCGTCTCTCCAAGGTTGACCCCACCGCCAACTTCCACTCCAAAATAGACACCAGAACAACAATTAAAAATATTTTTGAAAATTCCATTTTTGAATTTATTTTCAGTTTCTTGGTAGTAGAAATGTAAAAGTGGAAGGATAGGAATGAATTGATGACAAGTTTGAAATTGGAAAATGATTTATACCCCCCACAATCCCATTGGGACAGGTCACGTGGGGGGAATGGAAATTGAACTGAAAATAAAAGTTTGAACTTTGTTCCCCCAAAATGGGCCGAATTTGGTTAATTCGGGGGCAAAGGTATGGAAAAATAAATTAAAGTTAATTGTTCAATTAAACTTGACATTGTTCAACGAGGACTCTGACGTCACTTTAAAATGGAAAGAGTAAAATGAAATGACGCAAAAATAAATGAAAAATGATTGACACTCAAAAAGACTAGAAATAATTAAATTGACAGTCTTATTTACAAATTGTGGTTACACACAAATCACTTAATAAAATAGACAATTGAAAAATCTCTACAATTTAAAATTAATTAACTTTACCACTTTAACAGACTTGAACATTCTCCATATGATTTGAAGGGGAATAGTCAATATTTTTATGGTTTGTGGTTTTAAATGTATTTAAATTAAAGAGAGAGAGATTTGACGAGAATGTTATTTCAGTTCAATTAAGTACACATGTAGTACTTTGAAGCTCTTTAATTATAAGAACAATAACAGAGTGACCTCAGACAGTCCCCATTATGCGAGGCGAGATGACCTGAAGGGTCAATTGTATATGGTGCTTGCCATTTACCTACAGTAAAATTTTTAGTCCCAACTATAGGACTGTTCCAGCACGACTAATGCTATTTTCAGTTACTCTACACTGAATAAAAGTACAGAGAGCCAATCAATGTTCATGGGGCTTAGCTTGGCTGACCTAAAAAGTTAAGGTTATTTAAATAAATATATAAATGTCTTTCTTTTCTTATTAATTAAAATTGATCCTAAAGATTAGTGTAAAGAAACATTTTGCATGGTAAAAAAATGTCACAAGGGGAAAGGCCGGGAAAAAACATTTTTTTCTAAATGTCAATTTTTGTTTATTAAAATAACACAGAGCATATATAATATTATATATGCTCTGTGTAAAATAACCTCGTTAAAATAAATTATGGTTTGAAATTGAAACAATATCAGTTACAGAGTACAAGACAATTTGTAGACAAAAATAAAAAAAACTTTTATTTAAAATTTTTACTGGTAAATTCAACTGAGTCCCACATTGGTCATAATTATTGTTGCCGTGTATGTAAATATAAATTATTTGAAAAACTCGAATAAAATTATAAGCGTAATCGCCAAAATGGCAATTCGCCATTAAACGTATTTGACAATTTGACAAAAAAGCATAAGCTACAAAATTTGCTAAATGTATACTTAATTGTAAATTGTGACATACAAAATAATTGTTTACTTAAATACATGGAGCAAATAAAATAAAATATAATTTACATTTTATATTTAACAGTGAAATAGAAATTCAGCATTTAATATTTTGCAGTTTTTCCTCAACAATGGGACGCCCATGGATCCATATCTGTTGTTGACGATGAGGTCAAAAATTCTTTGGTAGAATTTTGAATGTGAGACAAATTGTTGACGGCGGGTAGTAGATTTTTAGTTTCTAGTTGAGCCTTGATATTTTTCTTTCTTTGATTATACTCTCGTTCGAGTTGATTGCACCTTAAATTAAAAAATTAAAGTTGTAAATTATTTACTTGGGTCCATTTAATTAAGTAATTAATTAATTTAATTTATAGAATTGTTCGCACTTGAATCTCCCTTCCTCACTGTGTGTGTGTTTTTCGTGTGTCCTCAATCCATCAGCATATTTGTAAGATTTACCTAATTAATTGAAATATTTTAATTTAATATTTACTTATAATTATTAATTTCACAAAATAAAATGATTTTTTCAATTCATAGCTAAACATATGTACTTACCACATTTTTGACAAAGAAAGGGCCTAAAAATTGAACAATAAAAGAGTTATGTAATTAAATAAGAAGGTGAAATAATTTCTAAAAATTAATTTTTATTTTATTTATATTATACCTAGCATCTGAATGACCGTATCTTAAATGGGAATGAAGTGACCTCTTCAAACTAAAAGATTGTCCACACTGGTCACATACAAATGGTCGTAAATTATCTCCATGTAAATTACTTCGATGATTAATTAAAGCTAATCTTGAATTAAAATCAAGATGACAATCCTCACAAATTGTGGACACAGACAAACTCTTCAGTCTCCTTTCTTCCTTCTGCCTGGCCGCTACAGCGTCCTGCGATTCTTTGTACCTGGCAAATCCTTTTTGGGTATGTTTTCGATATTTGTGTAATTTTAAATAATAACTATTTTTACAAACTACATCACATTCGTCACACCTTGATTGTGATAGATTCCCATGCATTATTGTTTTATGTGTTTTCAACAAAGAAAAATATTTTGCTTTATAGTCACACAAGTCACAAGGAAAAGGTTGACCTGAAGAATGAGTTTTGAGATGATTCGTCAACACATCTCGTCTCCCGAATGACTTGGAACACACGTGACACATGAACTCTTTTGGTAGGGTCACCCCGAGAGGAATTAATTCACATTTTTTGAGATGGGTAGCAAGAGAAGCATCGCCGGTACAAATTCGGGCACATCGGTCACATAATTGGTCAACAGAACAAGTCTGAGATTGGAGTAAATGTTCTTGACGAGTATGGTCAAGGAGAAGGTCAATCGAGTCGAAGTGTAATTTACAATACCAACAAGGATTTGCATATTTCAATCTTTTTTGACGGTAGCCTTTATATTTCGCCCTACGAAGAATTTCATTTTTTCCTTTGGATTGAGATGATGATTTTTTAGTTGGTTTTGCTATTCTTTTAATTAAATGATAATTATTATCTTCTACTTTTGGTTTTTTTGTTCTGGTTGATTGCCGAGGATTTTTTGTGGGGGATTTTAATTTAATTTTCCTTGACTTGGAATTTCGGAAAAATTCTTCAGAGTAATCCGAGTCGTCATCGTGTGGGATGAAATCATCATCTGTGTTCAAAATTAAAAAATAGGTATTATAATTATCTATTTACATACAAATTAATTTTATTGTTGTGTATTAAATAGTTTAATCATGATATTCATATTTTCATTACCCTCATAATCATCATACACTTTTATTTTGATTTCTGGTAGGAATTGAAGATAATCATCTTTAGTTTCTTCTTTATTTTGATGAGATGGAGTTTTAATATTTAAATATTTTGATGGAAGTCTTTCTAGTAGCACACGAGGTTCACGTACAATTAAAGTTGATGTTAAAGGGACAATAACTTTAGCTTCAATTAATTCACAATTAATCGGAGAACTGGGATCATCATCATTTTGGTTGAAAAATAAATCAGACTCTTCTTCTGGGACAGTTAAATCACATTTAATGGTCTTGTCTTGATGACTTTGTATAATTTCTTGTAGTTTTGCTAATTGCCTTGTTAAATAAGATTCAACTTTACTGACTTGAAGGAAATTGTTGTAAAGTTGATAAAGATGATTTAATAATTGTTGACAGTCTTGACACAATAATAATTCTTCAACTTGGACAGGGCTTGATGAGTCAAAGGGAGCTAAATAATTTAACTTGAAGACACAGTTTAATTGTTCTATTTCTTGTTCTCTGAGTTGACTTGTTAACTGTGGGGTTGAACAATTGAGACAAATTTTAAGAGTTGGATTTTCTTCTGGCCAAATTAGAGTCTCGTCCTCATTTCCGGTCATGTCTGGAACAAAATAAAATGTTGTAATTCTTTTTTAAAGGTACACATAATTAAATTAAAATGATGATTAAAATATCAAAGACAAAATAAATAGACTTTATTTCAATGATGGAAAACAGTTAAAAAAATTAAACTTACTGACTTAGTTTGGTGAAAAAATGAAAGTACAGTAAAAGTACAGTTGAAAAACTAAAAATAGTTAATTGTTATTTAGTTGATGATGATTAAACCAGGATTATCTTTTATGGAAAAATAAATTTGTCAATCCCGTAAAAGTCAATTTGTTTCAACTCAAATTTCTCCACTCTGCCAAGGATGTTTGAAAAAGGAAATGACAAGATTTGTATATGAAAATTGCGTTCTGTTTTTTGTGAAAAGAATCTTTCCGAAAGATGCTCCAGGTCACCTGGACAAGGTGACTAGGATGGATCGGCTCCTTTTCCTTTTGACCTCCACAGGTCAACAATATTTTTATTATTTATCAATAGTAACTGTTTATAAGCCCTCTTTTCGTCCTATTTGACAATTTATCTGACTCCGGGTGCGAATTCAATAAAGGTCGTTACGCCAAAAGTTTGGCGTACGCTGGCCACGTACGCCAAGTTTTGGTCAAGTCAAATTCAATAACTGTCGTACGCCGCGCTGGTCGCACGTAAGAAAATCGTACGCCAAAATAAATTTTAGGAGGACATTCTTCTATTAAGTGACTAATTAGTCAAAGTAAATTTTTATTAAGTAGACGAACAAGACTGTAGACACGGTTAAAATACTTTTTTTCTATAAAAATAATTAGGAAATTTAAGCATTGTGCAAAAGTGGGCTGCAATAAAATTCACTTTATATTTGTGCCGCCAACTTAAATAATTTATTATACAAAAATTTTGGGGACTTACGGAAATTAAATGTACAAAAATTTAATCACTTTAAAAGTGAAATGGTCTACAAGAGTATCTGAATAAATTATTTACAATGTTAACTTTTCATTTCAAATTTAAACACTGGGTCCTTGATGACCCAAACCAAAGTGTGCAGCTGCCTTTGTTCTCAGGAAGAAGGGCGTCTCCTCTCTAAAATATTTCAAATTTTATTTTATTCTTTATTACTCTTATCAACTTATATTCAGCGCATTTTGAATCCATCTAATTTTAAATATGGAGGACTTACAATGAAGAAGATGGGCAGAATTCACCCATGACCCTCAATGACCTTCCGTTGCATTCACCGTTGTTAAACTTTCCAGAATTTTCACATTGTCGCACTACAAAACTCACGGGATGGGTGATTTGGTTTTGGAGTCTTTGTTGGCGGCACATTGATTGAAAGGACCATATGCACTAAGGGCCCATTTTCGGCCAACATCAAATTCCTCTAAATTTGGGTTGAAAGACAATTCGAGTATG
>JAQIVZ010003159.1:0-15595 GCA_034700945.1 Arrhopalites spinosus | reverse complement strand
AGTGAATGAGGTCATCTTCACTTCCATCTGGGCCAATCGTAATACCACATGATTTGAAAGATTTTGAGATTATTTCAATTGAAATACCAGCCCATGCCTTTTTCACCCACTGGACTATAAGAGCGCGAGGTGGTGCTCTGAGATTGCCCCTTTGGTATATGACATATTTTCTTCCCTTGACATCCATTCCGTATACAGGTCTCCCATTTGGTTCTTAAATGGCTTCATCCAGCTCAGATCGGCGGGTTGTAAATACTTGGTGCATCCACTTGGTACCACAACCATTAACGAGTTGAACTTTTTGAACTGGTCCTTAACAGAAGCACTAATATGACATCTTTTTAAAAAAATAAATAATAATAATTTTTATTAATCATGAATCATGATTAATTTACTTGATATTTTAAAATAAAAGTATACCTCGCAGAGTCCCAAACCAAAAGTCGCTTTTGAAAGCTGAAAGTAGAGCACAGTGTCCAACCAGTCCTTTGCTAGTTCGCTATCCATCCACCCACGTTCTTGGCTTCGAATAACGACTCCTTGGACATTTTGCAGTGTCTTGACCTCCTTAACTGCCCCCTTAAAGACTATGTACGGCTTCAATTTTCTTCCATCTCCACATGCTGCCAAGGCCACTGTGACATGGCTCCGTTCATGTCCCGTCGTCCTCACATTCACAGTCTTAACCCCAACATTGTCAACAGTTGTATTTGGAGGCAAATAAAAAAATAAGGCCGTTTCATCCATACCAACGACACATTGTGGTTCAATGGCATTGTCATTCCAAACCTTTGAGACATATGGGACAAAAGAAGCAATTTTGGGACACAAATCTTCCGGATCTTTTTGAGCAACTGTCGTTCGACGACGTAGTGAAAAATGGTTGCGTTTCATAAATTTTCTCAGCCAGCCCACACTGGCGTCAAATCTTGCCCGTGTCGAATCGTCAGTTTGCCCATAAATGTCCAAAGCCCTGGCCCTTATCATTTTTCTGGATACAGCATGACCTCTGTATCTCTCCTCAATTATCCAGTCAACCAGTTCATGCTCCATCTCATTGCTTGTGAGTTTTGATCCACCTCCTTCAAGTCTTTTGCGTGTCAACCCATGAGTGACCACACTTTGCACTAGATTTCATAATTTAATTTAATAATGTGTACATCTTGTAATTCAATTTAATTAAAGTGTCTTTTTTCATCTACGACTCACCCAACGTTGATTTTTTCTTTTTCCAGCCACGTAGAGTTGAAGGGGTAATATTAAATTTTTTAGGAGCTTTCTTCCCGGAATATTGTTCGGCATATGAAATTGCCTCTAATTTGAATTTTGTAGTAAATGACCTGGGCATGATTTAATTGGAGAAATAATTTGAACTCTAATGCAAGTTTTACAGTTAAAACTGACTTTTTAGAGGAAGAAAGAAAATCGATTGAGTCACTCAAGTCAAGTCATACAAAACGTTTTAAGGAGTTTAAAAATAATACAAATAAAAAAGTCCAACTATATTGAAATGCCATTGAATAAGTACCTTGTTGAAATGCAAACGAATGCCCCACAAAAATATATTATTTTTGGAATTTCTTATCTTCAGAACCCTTTTTCAAAGAATTAATGTGGTTGTATTCTTGCCTTGGGCTAAGTGGAAGGACTTAAAAAAGATGCCTCTATTTGTACCTCTTTGTTCATTGTATGCTAATATAATTAGAAAAAGGGACCCGCGCACTATTTTTTTTGCCACGCTTTGACCCCCGCGTGCTATTAGAGTCCTGCGTACTATTAGAGCCCCGCGTGCTATTGGGTCATTTACGGTATTAATTTGTAAAAGGAGGAAGGAGGGGGGGGGGAGGACTGTACATTGGAGTTGGAGTCACAAGAGAAAGGATTAGAAGATGGAAGGAGAAATTCCTTTTTGGTGGAGGAAAAGCCTTTAAGTAGAGAATACACAAGGAGGTTTAGAATGTACAAGTGTCCTTGGTGGCTATACTAAATAATACAAGATACATCATATAAAAAAAGCAAAGAGCATGGGATTAGAGGAGGTGGAGGAAGGAGGGGAGAGGGGAAATCCATACAAAAGAAAAATGTGGCTGTTAATTTTTCGTGATCCACTACTCGTTTTTGTTATCCTCCTCCTCCTCCTCCTCCTCTCTCTCTCTCTCTCTCTATAGGAACTTTCATTTGAGTTTTATGATAGAAAACTTCTTTTCTCTTTCCTCAAAATTACAACTTTTCTCTCCCTAGAAAATCTGGTGGAGCAAAACGAGAGAAGAGAGAAAGTGGAGAAACATAAGAGAGTACAAGTAATGAAGAATTTTAGTTGGTGTTGTAAAAAAAACTCTTTTCACTTGAATCCTTTACCCTTAAAATTCACTTACATGATTCCCCATGTACTTTTTCTCTCTCTCTCTCCTTTCTCCAATGTCATATAAATTCCAAGAGAAGAGTTAACATCTTTTAAAGAAGGAGGTTTGTGTGTGTGTTGTACAATATGCTCTTTGTACGGCTTCTATTTTTTAAGGAGAAATTGGAGAAAGTGAGTCACCGACCCTGACCATGTTTCTTGCTTTTGTGTGTCACCGAGATTTTAATTAATTATACAATTAACGCTCTGACATCCTTCCACTATATTTCATGTCAAAAAATATGGCCTCCACTTTACTTTCTCTTTCTCTGTACACTTTCTTTTGTATGACGTCAACTTTTTATTAATTTTTTTTTTCAGGGTGCAAACACTCTCTCAGTCTCAACTCTCCACAGGCTCAAAAACTTGAATGTCTCTCATAAAATTAATGTGACATTGTAGATTGTGGAGGGGGAGGGGGCAGGTCAACAATAAAAATTAGACAAATGTTGTAGAATTTTTGGAGAAAGTTTTTTGGAGAGTTGAAAAAAATAACAATAGAAAATATAAAAAAAGAAGTTGGTGAAGATTGATTTTTGTAAGGAAATTAGAAAAAATGTGTTCACATTAAATGGGCCCATAGATTCTTCCTAGTTGGTGACAGTTATTAAAGAGACTTTCACTAGAGTGGCATTTGAGTGTATTTAAGCTGGGGCCAAAATTTTTTTTCAGACTGAGAATTTTCTCCTCAGGGAATATCCAGAATTGGAGAACATGGAGGACATAAAAAAAAGTGTGAGGGTAGAAAATGGAAATGGAAAGGAGAGCAATTAGTACACTTCATCAAATGTCTCCATGAATTGGATTCCTGTCAAATGATGGAGGAGCTGCCAGTTAGACTTTCCCTTTTTTTTGAATTGTTTTGTCTCCTCTCTTCCGTCCCAACTTTGGAAGAGTCAAATGAGAGATTTTTTAAACAGAACATTAAATTTTATTTTGTAAAAAGTCTTACCTTTTGAGTCTTGTCATCAACAAGATTAAATACTTGAAAAGTTCAATTGATGAATCAACAATTATCTTTTCCTCCTCCTCCTCCTTATTTTGCCGTGTGTCTTATCTAGACAAACTTTTTATTGTTTGCAAATAACAGAAGACAAGAGGGGGGAGTATTTATATAGGAGCTCATCAATCACAAAAAAAAATTGTCAAGTGAGTTAATTAATTAAATTTTAAAAAAATAGATTTTGAGAGCTAGACAAAATATACAGGTAGAGTTCTTCGAAATATTCGGAAATCTCAAGTGTCTTTTGTTCACTGTATAGTTGCATCTCTGTAGCCATAGAGAAAATGGTTGAAAGAATGAAATTGATTTAATTTTTTAAATTAACAGTTTGTTAAAAGTTTTTTAACTAGAAAAAAAACAAGAGTTAAAATTTTAGTTTAAAAAAATCTATTTTTCATGCAATTAACCTTCATTTGATATTAAAAATGAAAAATTTACCTGTAGACCATTGGGATTGGGATTAAATATTCATATTTAAAAATAAATGAGATGTATAACACAAGAGAATATTTAATGCAAAAACAATTAGGGATTTTAACATTGTAATATAAAAAAAGAATTCATGTAGAGCATGAAGCTTGAGGCTGTCAATTTTGTGGGCTGAAAATCTCTCTCTCTCTCTCTGTGTGTGTGTGTGGCTCGTACAGCGAAAAAGTTTGGTGGAGTGAAACGAGTCGAGTGATGGATTCATGTCACCATGTTAAAAACCCGGAAGGAGAAAAGCTGTGTGAAAGTCCATTTATTTCAATGTAACCCATCTCTGGCAACGATACAGAAAAAGGAGAAAGGCACACTCTTATCCGTATGTCACCTCTCTCATGTGTGAAATCTACAATAGTGAAAGACTTTGGTTGTGAGGAAAGAGATAGAGAGAGAGAGAGAGTGAGATTTTTTTGTCATGCTATTTTGTAGAGTACAAGTGACACAATTTCTCAATTTCCATGAGGATATGCCTCAAGGCCACCATTTCGCTTTCTCCTCCATATCTTCTCCTAACTTTCACTCGAGTTGACAATGTCAAGAAAAAAAGTTGAGACTTACTTTTTTTGAGTCTTTATCTCACACGAAAGATGACTAAAGACTTTTCTCTAAAAAATAGAGTCAATGAGTATCATCTTGAAAATTTGAATCCTTTTTTATTAAAAAAAAACTCAAATGCCATAAGAATTTTCTTTACATGTAGAATTATCATATAATTATAGTTGACTTTCTCTTTTCAAAATGTGATAGTTTGACATAAAGAGAGACTTGTGAGAATATGATGTCAATTATTTTAAAATTGAGACAAATCAAATTTTTTATTGAGCTATCACTTTAAGAAAAACATTGGTTCTGTCTTTTCCCTTCAAATAAATAAATCACACAACCACAACCACTTTCACTCTTTGTCTGTTGATATAAGAGAAAGTGCCTGGAGAGTAAATATGTGTAGTTTTGTACAAAGTACTTAGTACATGAAATAAAAGTTTGTTAAATGCTACACATAATAGAGAACCTCTCCTGACGAGTCACAGAATTTTTTTTTCCTTGAGAATCTTTCTTTGGCTATCTTGGGGTTCCCTTGGAGCAAAAAAAAAGAAGAAGAATCCAAGCCACGTTCACGTCTAAAGAGAATCAAAACCAAAGCTAAAGTTATACCCCGTAGAATTTTTTTTTTGTAGTTGGAGAAATCATATAAAAGTCCATTTCATGGGAAAAACTCACTCACTATTCCAAAAGCCACTTTAGTCTCAATAATACAAGGGGCTCTGTCTCTGTCATCCTAGTTTTCTAGCCTCTCTCTCTTTCTCTCTCTCGGGTACTTTTTTGTGTCTCTAGTTGAGTGCGAGTATTTAAGTCACGTTTCCATTTCCCTCCAGCTAAATTTTGTTAGAGTGTATATATATACAAAGTCACTAGAAAAAATCTCTGGGTATTTAACATGGAGAGCATTACACATCACATCAAAATCAAAAGTCTTCATCTCGCTCTCTCTGTGAAGTTGCTATACAGAGAGGCCATATGATGGAACATTTTGTTCGTTGATTGAAACCCTAAATTACGATTCCCATCTCTTTAATTTTTTCATGATTGTCACTCTTCTGGTTTCCCCCGCCTTCTCCCACTCGGCCAACTACGTCAATCTTTTACTGCTTTTACTGCAGAGATGACATGCTCAGACTTTGAATGAAATTTTAATTTTCTAATAGAGAGCGAGGGAGAGAGAGAGAGAAAGCAAAGTGTCACAAGATTTTTTTCAAGGTAAAGTCCTTTCTTTCAAGCTTTAAATTCTCAAATGTGACTTTTAACATTTTTATTTAAGACTTTGTACAGATATATTGTTGAGTCTTATTTGTATAAAAAATTGTGGCATGATTTATGCATTTATTTAATACAAACTTTTTTTGTTGAATGACAACAATTTGCGACTAAAATTTTTTTAACAATTTAAACTTGTGTACATTACATTATGAAGACTCTTCATTGAAGAGAAAGAGAGAGAGGTGATGTAAATTTTTTATGTTGACAATATAATTAATATCTCTCATTCAAATAAAAAATAAATTGTACACTTGTTTATCTCTACAGTTTAATAGGACATGAGACTTACTTTAGAATTTACAAATTCAATTTTAGAGAGAGACCAAGTCCTGGGATTTTTTTCTGGAGACTTAAAGTTTTCTTTTCTGCCTCCTTCCTTCTTGGTTTTCTGGGTTGACACGTGTGTTAAAAAAATTATAGACTTGTGGGAATTCTTCGAGTAATTTTTTGACAAATTGTGATTTAATTTCAATTTTTCATCTTGAATTTTAATAAATATATATATTTATGTATTAGGGTAACTTTAAATGTCTTTTCATGTTCAATAAAAGATTCTAAATTTAATAATAAGTTAAATTACACTGTATTCAATTGTACATTATGAATTTCTGAGAATAAAGGAATGCCACACATTTTTTCTGGGAAATAATTATGTAACACAATACATTCAAGTTAATGTTTAAAATTCAACCACTTTATTTTATTATTTTTTTCAAATTAGTTTTCTTTGTTAAACAGCACAAAGCCAACATAAATTAATATTACAATGTAATAATAATATTTAACCTTTTTATTTTATAATGTCAATAAATAATTGACTCGTCTATACATGTCTGTATGTACATTTTTTCTCAACAGCATTTTTTTAGAATGACATGAAACATAGTTAAAAATACAATTAAATACTGCATAAAGTTTTTAATTATGAAAAAAAATACTGGATTTAAAATAAATATTCATACATAAATAAATATAAGTAACTTATGACATCATTAAAATAAATTGATCAAAATTACATTTACAGACTTACATTACCTATAGCACCATTGAAGAGTTCCTTATAAAATAAAAATAGTTAGGTAAGCAAGGAATTCTTTTTTTTTAATTGAACATTACAAGTTTCTCATTTATCACAAGCCTAAAATTAAATAAAAGATTTAATAACTAGAAAATGATAAATTTGTAAAATTGTTTCTGGTGTTGAAAAAGTTAAATGTTAAAAACTTTTACAAAGTAATATTTAAATTGAATAAAAATTAAATTGTCGTCATTGATAAATTGTCAACTTAATCAAATTAAAAGCCCATTAAAAAGACTCGACACTGTAACTGTCCTAAATAATTGAATAGTTTAGTTAAATTTGATCAGATTTAAACTAAAAAAAATTAATTAAACAGCTGTTTCAGTAGTATAAGTTCGACCCCCGCCATTCCCCACAGAAAATTTGGAGGACTCACCCCTCCGTCTCCCAGCAATGGGGTCAGAGTGACCAGGAAGAAAGAGAGCTTTGAAAGTTTCTCTAAATAATTTGGACATGCCAGTATAAATAGCAAAATTAAAGACATAACTAGCACTAATACTAAAATTAGAGAAAAGGATGAGTACATTGACAACTTTATAGTCTAAAAATTCAGTAATAGAGCTAGAAATAATATGAAGAATAGTAAGAATAGCCAATGGAATCTCAACAAGAAGGAAAACAGTGACAACCACAATGAGCATGAGGGTCGTACATTGTGAATCTCTCATTTTCTTACACTCTGACTTTCTCGACCCACCCACCCGAATATTTCCATTATTAATGAGTCTCTCTCGAGTGATCTCAGCCTGTCGCATGGCTTGAAAGAGAAGAACATTCAAGACTATAAGGAGGATACAAGGGAGGAGATGAACAAAGATGACACGAAACCAATAGTAAATATTAAAGTACACTACAGGCGTCACTGTATTGGTTACCCAGTAGGCCAAATCTTTTTTACAAATATGATGAACTTGTCCCCTCCAACAAGTAATGTCTGACTCCACCGACAAGACAAAAAATGTTGTGGATTGATGAAGAAGAGACAGACCAAAAATTAGTGGAATTATTTTTAGTACACGAGCCATCGTACACATTGTTCGAGCCAGAGGAGCATGACAAACATAAATGTACCGTTGAATAGCCAATAAAAGAGTGAGCCAAATACTCGAAGTATGAAATAAATTTGGGAGTACTTCAATCATAAATAGCCAAGCATAACAAGCTTCAACAGGATAAAATGGTTTGTAATGATTCCCAAATGTGTACATGTACAGGAGCCATGGAGCTGGGAAAAGAATTGTCAACATGTCAGATAGAGCCATGGCCATCAAAACTGTGTTGGTTGGAGTCCTCATGTGAGGTTTGGCTAGAACCACAATTATCAATGTGTTGGCTATTATTGTAATTGTAAATAGGGGTGGCATACAATAACCATACAATGGTTGAGCATAGTCCAAGGGGTACTCGGTTGAAATGTTCATTTGATTTTCATAAATTTTACTTTGATTTTCGTACTCAAATATTGCTGTCTCATTTGTACAATTGTCCGTCATGTACATGAGTCTCTCTTCATCTGTTAAATTTAAATAGTCAAATTCCATTTTTAAGTCCTTGTTCTTTTCTTTTTTAATGACACAATTTAATTATTTTTCTTGGTTTTTTTCTCTCTGTCTCTTAAAATAAATAATTAGTCATCTATTCTCATTGTCTCTACTTTCCCTCCATGTCAACTTCTTCTTGACCTCGTTCACTAGTGAGGATGATGACCCACACTGTATTTTGAGGTGACATGGACCATGAGGAGTGGACGAGAGTTCCATGACGTTTTTGTGTCTGTTATGGGTAAACATTTTATTTAGGAACTGTACTGCTACTACAGTCTATTTATCTTATGTAAACTCTTCGTCCGTTCTCTCTGAAGCTGTAGCCACATTTCTATTTAAATAGACACAAACTATTTTATTAATATATATATATATATATTATGTATGTATATAACAAATGTTGAATGATGGACAAATCTACTTTCACTCGCCTCTTCCTCTTTTCTCTTCAAGTTTGACTGACTTGGACTTGGACTGAGGGTTGGGGAGAAAAACTTTGTAGTTTGGTTTGTTGGTTGGGTCCAACTTTATTTTCACTTTGAACAAATTATCACGAGGGGAGGGGGGGGGGGTTTGTGGTGAGGTTTTTCGGGCTTAGATGGTTTACCCTTGTTAAGAGTCTTTATTTACTTTTATTTCACTCTAAAATCCTTTACCATAAATATACAACTTTTTATCATATCTGTATGGACACATTTAACCCAAAAACTTTTTATTCTTCCATCTCTTTTTCAGTCACGTACGAAGACCACCATCTATTTACACTCTCACACTTTCTCTCTCTCTCTCTTTTCCAAATAGAAAGAGTCACATGGGGACGAGTGTAACTAAAACATGAAAATTTCCATGTTTTTTTGTCTCTCCTTTTTATCTTTTGAAATTCACTCTTTAAATTATTTTTTTTTCTTCTTTGTACTCTGTCTCTCTCACTTTTCTTGACTGGAGTTTGAATCACGTACACAGTTGAGTTGAGTCGTCGAAGAGTCACCAGGTCACAATTGTAATCATTTTTATTTTAAAATGAAATTTTCAGTAGAGACAGATTTTCAAATGAGGTTAAAATGTATTTAAAATTTTCTCTTTCTTTGATTGTTTTCCAACAAATGAAGGGAAATGACTCTCACTTTTATTGAAATTGTTCTAGTCAACTTGTGATGATTACAGTGAGTTTTGTCAGTTTGTGTACTGTTGACAGAGTGAGAGAGAGAGAGATGGGCTGAATGTCAACAAAGAGTTTGTAGTACGGGAAAAGAGAAAGTCAAGAAAGTAGAACTCATTTGGAGAGTAGAGTAACACTAGTACACAATTTTGATGTATAAATTTCTCTCGTAGTTGACAAGAGAGAAAAAGAAGAGACACATGTGTTTGATCTCATATTCTGAGTAAACACAACTAAAATGCTTTCTCTTTCTCTCTCTCAACAGAATTGGGATGGCTTTGGAAGAGGAGGAGGATGGAATTGATCCAAAGATTTCATGGAATGGTTGTAATTAAGCTAATGATAAATTGGATAATAATGAGGTGACAGTCTCTCTCCTTCTGGTGTCTTCAATGTGATCACACTTGGAATTTAGATGCTCCTCTTTTCTGTCTCATCTCGACACACACACACAAACACAAACAGAGAGAGAGAAAATTGAGCGTGTCAATTAAAATGAAGGTTGACTACACAAAAGGGTTTTCATTAGACTCGCTTCAATTTTATCATTCCTCCACTTCCACTTGCTTTCCTTCTCGTGTTGTAATGGCGGTTAAATGTAGCTAATATAAATAATACTCTTAGTAGTTATGTGTCTAATTGTAATGAGAGACTTGTTTTTTTTGTTGCCAACTTCAAATTAAATTCTCTTTTACTTCATCTTTATCCCTCCATTAATCATACACAAGTACAAGTACAAGATAGAGAGTGAACATGTGTAATAGACGTAAACAAATTAACACAGAATTGTGTATTGTAGTTGTAGTTAGTTAATTGTTGTGACTATTTCGTCAGTCTAATTAGTCTTACGTCAATGTTATTATTTATTTTTTGATGTTAATTATCTCATTCAATGTCCAGAATGAGAGACAGCAAGACCCAGAAAAATTTCTTCTTAGTTCCAGACTTGACAAAACTCCACACTAAAATAATTTTTCAAAAAAAAGACAAAATTTAATTACTTGTTATGTTAAACGATGCACAAATTTAAATGGAGAAAATGTCATTTCACAATCAATTCTATTTTAACACACACTCGCTCTCTTGAGGGAGGAGGAGGAGACCGATGGTTGTCTTATTTTAGAATTGATTGTGTTATTTCTTGTTTAATCTGGATAGAACCACTCTCCATGATATTAGCAGGAGCTTATCTATTAGGAGAGAGAGTGTGTGTGTGTGTGTCTTTAAATAAAAACGATTAAAAGCTATCAACAATATAAAGAGTCTAAATATAGTTAATGATTCTATCTTCTATGTACTTTGTCAAAAAATTCTCTCTCTCTCTCTCTTCCTCCCACTCTCTTTCTCTTGTGTCACACACACAAAAAATCAGTGGCAAGTGACACAAAGGAATATAATTGAAAATCGATGTCTTCATGCAGATAACTTGTTCCACATTATTCTTTTGTGTTTTTTTTATCAAATGAAAAAAAATTACACCAACACATGCATATTATATTAGGTAGGTACATCTCAAATTTGTTACACTTTTTTGTAACTAAAATCATGAACAAAAGAGAAAGAGAGTGTGTGTGTGTTTTTTGTATTCATGGACAAAAAAGAGATGATTCTAGCGAGTGACTGAGTGAGAAGGAGTGTAAACTGTGACATAATTGATGGATTACTCTCTCTATTTTCTCTTGTCTCTCTCTCTCTCTCCAGATCGAGAAACTTGCTCCGGCTTGGAATAATATAGTGCCCTTGTATACCTAATTAACCTGTGATGGTAGAGTGAGTATAGATTTGAACTTTTGTTTTTTTCCCATCTCCTTTAAAATGATTTTTTATTCAATTTTTTTTAGACTAAAGAGTTTGTTTGTGTACTCTTATTTTCAAGTCCCTTGGATTTATATAATTTAATTCACAAGAGTAACAAGAAAAGGAAGAACGAGTCGAGTCTCTCTTTTTTTTATCTTTTTAATTCTCAAGGTCTAGAGCTAGACAGTTTGTCATGATTCTATCTTACCTTTCTCTTTACTTTCACATGCTACCAATTGTAATCAAAGCATGCACATGTATTTCAATATGGTGCTCTTTTTTTATTTGAAAACTGTAGTCTGTATAAATATTTTAAAATGGTGGATAGTTTTTCCAAAAAATTTACGTACTCGTTTTCTCTTTATATTAAATGTATGACACAAACTTTTTTATTTTATTAAGCTCGTCATTAAAAGTAGGGATTTTATATGAATGAACTTTCTCTCTCTCTCTCTCTCTCTTTGGCTACTTGAATTCTTGTTAGAGCAATGTTTTCTTGATGATAATCATGAGGAATATTGTAAAAGTCATAAAACTGATCTGTATAAAAAAAGAAAGCTCTCTTTCTCTCTTGTAATGGGTTAAGTGAAATTTGTGAAATTACATGAGAAGAACAGAGAACAAGTTTAGGGTGGGGAAAGAGAGAGAGAGAGGGATTTAGTTGGAATTTAAAGTCATGAGACTCCATGTGTTAAGTCCACATGTACTAACTATGAAGGAGGGAAGATAATTAGAGTCAAAGAATATTAGACAATGGTGAAAATTTCATTACACATTCCTCCTCCTTCCCCGTTTCTCATCTCACTTCTTGTACATGTAACAGTAGGTATAAGATTCACGGGTTGTCTTTCTCATAAAAATAACAAGAAGGAAGGTCAAACTACAAAGGACTTTTGAGATTCCCATAAAAAATATATATTCGAGGACATTGGCATCATGTTTGAGCGATTTTAACGAGAAATTTTAATGTACAACTCAAAAAAAAACCTTTCCATTTAACTGTGAAACACACACACACACACATAACAGTCAAAAGGGAACATAAACAAAACCACCCGCTCGTAAATGTTCCAAAAAACTCATACACATGTACAACATAACATTAACTTATATATATATATATAGGTATATGTACACTTGTAGAGCTTTGTAATTTCAAAAGCGGTCTTTTTTTAACTCTAACAATTAAGCTAAACTACTAAACTACACAAAAAAAATTTTTTCTCTTGTTATTCAATTTTGAGCATAGACTTTCTCTACATATTATGAGTCATATTATTATAAAATTTATTTTTAACTTTTGCCGAATTTTAGTTCAATGTCATTAGTAGGTACGTTAAATTTACTTTTTTTTCGCCCTTTACATCTTCCTAATGATAAAACAGGTAGGCTAAAAAAAGTTTACATGAGAGAGAGAGAAAGTTATTGAACTTTGTTTATTTATGAGGTGTAGTCTAACTATTTTTGTCAATGTTTGCCTTACTCTCTCTGTCTCTTTGTATTTTATTTAGGAAGTTGAAAATGAGGGGAAAATGAGAAATTGAATGAGGACAAATTATAATATGACAATTTTGATAATATTCTCAACCTACTACGAGAACTACGAGAAGCTTATAGTGGAGATACTTGGGTCTGTATTTTTGTGTAAAGTATGATTTAGATTTAAGTTTGAAATGGAGAATATAAAATAAATAAAATGTTGTAAAATTCATAAATTGTGACTCTTATTGCTCAACTGTGGTTAAAGAAGGAAGAGAGAGAGAGAGAAAAGTCGATATTAAGTGCCCTTTCTATGGATGCCCAAAATCTTTAAATTTATATGGGAAGGTTGACATGCAGATGGGGGGCAAGGAGAGAGAGGGGGGGGGAGGTGAGGAGAAGGGAAAGTTGGTCTAGTGTAAAATAGACGACCTATCTCTGTCGACTTTATATACTAACAATGAAGAGTCGAATGCAATTTTCTTCTCTCCAATGTTTGACCTGCCAACTCCAGATATTGGATTGGAGTTTCCGTGTGTGTGAAACTTTACACATTCAACTCGGGGATTTTTGTCTCAAAGAGTCTACAAAGATGGACTCTTACTTTGGAGTATGACCTCAAGGATAAAAGCAGACAGTGAGTTGAGTTTGCATGTAGGGGAGGTGTCAAGAAAAAGAGGAAAAAAAAGGTGAGGCTTCAATGAAACCTCTTTGAGAAAAGGGAATAAAAGTAAAAGCTTTACTTTTCATAATATTAATATTCCCTACAAAATTCTCACATTAACAAGGTCACAGTTCTGCAGATAGCCTACATTTTATATATAAACTTGCCTTGTATGTACATGGTGTGTGTGTGTACACAATTCGGGTCTCAAATTGAACTCAATCTCCTGTACTTTCTCTCTCTCTCTTTTGTCGGTGAACAAATTTAAATCAATTGGAAGGGGAGGCAAGTCTAACTTGAACCTTGTGAGTCATTTGTGACATGTCAAAGACTCAAATGACAAATGAAGAATCTCCAAAAAAAGAGGGAGGTAATTATTCCCAATTCCTTATGCGGGTTAAATCTTCCTTCATAAAACTTCACTCAAATGACTTATCTGTATAGTACACGTACATGTATAATGACAAAAATTAGGACAGTTAATTTTTTTAATTAAAAATATAATGATAGATGAATAATTTAAACTTAAAGTGGCAAACGATTAAAAGTGTCTTGTCTCATTTTACTTGTTTTTTTACTACAATATTTTTTAACGTGTCCACTCAAATAAAAAAATGCATCATCAACACTCAGGATGAGAGACAGAAAGAGAGAGATCTCATGAAAACGAGCTGACAATTAAAAAACGTGTTCAAGAGTCTCAAAATTTTGTCTAGTTTTTTTTTTCAATGTCAGCTTGTATTAATGTGTCAAACAAAAAATATGTGCATAAATTTGTACATCATAGTTCCTTTACTACTACTAATAGTCACATCAAGTCCATCACAAGTTGACAACAACTTTCACCAAATATTTGTCGTCAGAATGACTGAAAACTGAAATGTGTGGAGTGAAAGATGGAAATTGAGAGAATATTTTATTCAAGTCGTTCACATTTGTAGTAATCAATGAATATGTCTAAATATTGATATATGTGTAATATAATGAAAATAAATTTCTTTTGAAGAGATAAATAAATAAACGAATTGTATAATATACGGATTAACCTGCCTTGTCTAGTTTATATGCAGCTGAGTGAGTTGTACTGATATGTATACATGACGTAGCTCAGAGCCCCGTTGGCTCACAGTCCTGTGAGCTAGTTCAGAGCACTAGCGCAGAGTACTTTAAGTACTCTAAGCTAGTTACGAGCACCAATGCACTTTCCCCAATGATATGCATAGAACGAATAGAAATAGTTTTTTTTTCTTCAGTATAGAGAGACATTGTAGGTACATTTTATTTAATTTCATCAAATGTTCTCTACACAAATATACAAACTGAAAAAATTGTGCGCAGAAGCAAATGTTAATAGATAAAAAATTAATTTTTTATGAGACCAGTAATTTATTTGTTTAAGCACTCAGACCCTGTGTGACATTTTGTTGAGCATGGAATATTGCGTTTTTTACAAACACAACGATTAGTGTCACAAGAAGTTTTACAACGACAAATTGACGGTCCAGCAGAATTTGAGTAACTTGTAACGGGTCGATAAGCTGCAATCAGGGTTATAGAATCATCAGAGGCATTGAAAAAGTCGAGTGGATTTCCCACCCACATGGTGACCTTATCTTGATGAAGTTCTCGTGCAATGACCCCAGCCATACACTGTAATTTCAAAATTGCCTTTTCTGTTTTTTCAATAACCTTACAAGGCAAATTTTTTGGACATGTATTTGACCAGTCAACGTTTGGTATTGAAAGGGCCACAACATCACCAACCACAGGTTGTTGTGTTGTCTTTTTTATTGTACTCTTTTCTTTGAGAATGTCGATCTTTAAGATAATTTAAAAAACTTGGAATTCTCTTTTCTATGCCTGAAGCCGTGTTACTCAACTTCTTTGTTGTTTGAATATTTGGCCAACTGACAATTAGATCAACTTCTAATGGTTCATCCCTATTGTAGTTGCATTCATCATCACAAAAAACTTTCAATACTTCAAATGAAGTAAAATTTCTAGACCCACAAACTAAATTAATTTTTTTTCCAATTGCCCATATAACAGGAGGGTCAATGTCGTACAATAAATATAAATGATTGTCGTCGTTTTCAACTTGTTCTGTATCAATCGGGAAGTCTGAGTCAGGAGAATTATGATTTTCGTCATCATTGCTACTCAGTT
>JAQIVZ010003158.1:0-15595 GCA_034700945.1 Arrhopalites spinosus | reverse complement strand
TATTTATGTGTTAGCTGTGAAAACTCGTGTAATACGGAATCAGTCTATAACACGTTAATAAAGAATAATAATAATAAGCCACTCGGTTTTTCGGCTTTAAAAGACGACAGAGTGACACAAATGAGAATGTTGACTCATTTTTGGAAACTACTGAAATTTGTGGTCATTTTGTACGTTGGTTTTGACACTCCAAAGTGACCATTTAATTAATTATTTTGATTTTAGTTAACATGCTCGAAATTCCTATACCGGGTACGAATCCGCCACCCCATCGGGCACGAATCGGCCATATGTACATGCGGTACTAAAACAAATGGAACATTGGCCCTAAACATCATTTATTTATTCCGGTCCGAATTTCATGATTTTAAGGACGTCAAAGACCCAATAAATTCTGTTTAGGTCACTGTCATTGTCCTCAACTAGGAACAACATGAAAATGTCCTTTTGTTATTATAAAAACCGTCATGATGATTTTCGTAAAACACTTAAACATGATCTAAATTAGACTTTTATGATGAATGTCAAAGTGTCAAACTGGGACAGAATTTCTTCCTCGTCTTTATGAATCATCTCAGATTGGAGTTTATAATTAACGTGATTTTTAATCATTTTTTCGTGATCATCATTCTTTTTCCAACAGTCAAAAAAACATTTAAGAGGAGTTTCCTTGTAATGGGAGAGTAAGTGGACACTAAGCAGTTACTGGGCTATTGACATGGTTAAAATGATGAAATTGGGGCTGAAATAATTAAATAATGATTAAAAAGCGGACTGTCCCATGTTGTATACAATATATACATACGGCTGATTCCTACCCGACCTATCCCTTTTTGCGACTGTCGGTAAAAGTTAATTTTTACTAAGCTCACAATTAAACTACGGAATTGTATGAAGCATGTATTTAGTACAGAATTAAATGAGGAGTTTTAATTTGTATCACACAACAGTCTACCTGTATGCATTGGGTCACAAATTGACTTTTCCTGTCGCTCCAAAAACCACATTTCACAATCTTGTGGCCTTTAAAACAGTAAATTTTAAGCAAATTTTAAAAGTGTTTTCCATTATTTGTTTTGACTTGAGATCATAGCAAAGATGTGCAGAATTTTCAGGGCTACAAAAATGTAATGAACCAAATTGTGTGACCTATTGACTATTAGTACAATATACCCGTTGTTACCCGTTGCTATTTAAATTTAACTGAGTGGCTGATTCGTACCCTCCAGTCCCTTTTTCGTCAAATTGGTTGGGGAAAGGACCTGTTCGAGGTTGGGGCGTATAGGTCGATGGTCCAGAACCACCGATTTTTATTGGCCTATCTTGTAGAGGAGGTCAAACTGCATCTAGGAAAAAAGTTAAAACAAATTTAATGATAAACACGCCCGCCAGGCGGGTCGGCGTGATCCATTTTACGCCAAAAAGTGCTAAAAATGACCATTTTAAAAAATTCAGCAAAAAAAACTTATGCTAAAACAATTTTTGAAACTTGGCACGTAGAATGTTCATTAGTAGGGTCAGTTTTTGGTCACCCAACCAAACCGCCAAAATGGCGATTTCCCGCCAAACTCACAAGGTCTACTTTGGAGCCCTAGAATGATGACATAATGGACAAATTATGAATGCAAAAAATTATTGGGCTGATAAGGAAGATCCAATTGACCTTTTCGAATATCACATTTGGGCGGGAAAAAATTATTTGACTTCAATTTGACCTCTTAAACTTCTGTTTTCCAGCCACCTGTTCCCGCCATTCCTGTGGCTAGAAAGTTCCGTCCGGACACTTTCTAGGTCGAAATTTTGCGTAGAATCCGAATATGAACTCAGATTTTAGTTTCCGGGTATTATGATACCCGACTACTGCAAATACCCAATACGGGCATTACGATACCCGCTAGAGGTTCGTTTTTTGAGGTCAAAAGATCGCAAATCAGAAAAAAGCGCTGGAAACTTATTTTTCGGAGTAGGGGTGGTTGCGTATCTTTAGTAAATGTAAACCAATCGCTTCCAATTTTTTTCCCCAAGTCAAGAATGTTTTTTAGCATAAACTACGGAATATCAACTGCTTAGTTAGACTAAATATTGCCAATTTGGCAGCACATTTCAAACTGTTCCGAAACACTGTCTTCGACCTGTACTATCAAAGATGTTTAAGAAAATTAAAGGTTGATGCTAATAAAAATTAAAACTCAAGTTTTAGGGAAAACTTTGATGGTCAAAATGGAGATAAATGAAGAAAATAAAGAGCCTGGGTCTCATTGTACACTTTTAATTTGTTCAAGTGGTTTTCCAAAATAAAGTCAAAAATGATGATTGTTAAAGTTTAATTGTATATCAAATACTTAATGTACAGCCCCTGTCAGTAAAACTAAAGTCCATGTACATAATTATTGTAATTTAGATACAAAATAATTGAAAATTGTTGATTTTATACGCCAATTACGATTTAATGGGGGATGGTAGACGTTCAAGGATTAGTCTGGGCAAGTTGTGGTCAATGGAGAGATGGGTGGCCAGGTGTTTTTCTTGCCCCGTTTGGAATGCACAACCGCCCCACTTTACACCCCAAAGTCCCATTTACAATTGGATGTTTCGCCCTCACGTGACGGATGAGACATAGCCGCTTTTTGGATGCGTAAGGGCACTGTTGACATTTGAAGGGTCTCTCTGTGTGTTTCCTCCTGTGTTTTTTCAACTCTTTACTTGTGACGAAAGAGTAGTCACAGTCGGAACATTTTAAACATTTTTCTCGAGTGTGTCGATAGGCAACGTGACAATACAATGCTTTCGAAATGGAGGTGGAATAAGGGCACATGCGACAGGAGAAGGGCTTCTCTCCCGTATACACTCTTATGTGACTCTTCAAGTTCCCTCCTTGGATGGATTTATAAGGGCAGTGAGGGCATGAATGATATTTCTCTCCCAAGTGACCCTTCAAGTTCGTCGTCAGTTTATATTTTTGTTTTGCTTTGTAAGAGCAAAGCTGACAGTGAAAAGGTTTTTCAGTCGAGTGTACAAAAGTCATGTGACTTTTTAAAGCACCCTTCCTCTTGGCTTTGTAAGGGCAGAGAGAGCAGGAGAAGGGCTTGAACTCATTGTGAACTTGTAAATGTTGATTTAGAGTTGATTTTTGTCCGAATTTCCTGGGACAAAGGGAGCAGGCGAAAGACTTTAATTTTGTATGGGTCACTTCATGATTTTTCAACGCTGATTTGGTAACGCCAGAATAAGGGCAATTGGGATGGGGACACTTGAAGGACAGTTCTCCAGTGTGCCTTTGGATGTGAGTATTGAAGTACCATTTTAAGTTTGTTTTGTAAGGGCAAAGTGTACAACTGAATAGTCTGATTTTGATAGAACTCATGTTACAAGTATTCTACTCTATATGCCGTGATTTCAAACTCTTCTGATTTTACAAAATTCTGATTTCAATGATAATTATCTTTCAATTATTAAATCCCTTTGATAGTCAAAAATTGGAAAATTATTCTGTGTAGCAGTCGAGTCACTTTAGGAAGTTTAAATTATTTTGTATAAACTAACGTCCAAATAGAAGCTCAACTGACTTTGCAGCTGTCTCGTCCCCTCAAACATTTTTTGCCCAGGAGTTGACGTGACATTCCAGAAAACAATAGGGACCCTTTATTTTTAAATTTAATCCGCATCCACTGACCTTAAGGCAACAAATTGTATGAGTTTTTATAGCCCTATAGCCTCCACACAAAAAAGTACAAAGTAGAAATCGACGAGTCGTCGACGACGACTCAGGTGCTCCAAGGGCTCAAAAAAATTTACCTGCACAAAAATTTGGTAAAAATACCTGAGAATACGGGCCCTGGGATGGAGGCTACCCCTATCCCAACTGAGGCTGAGGCAAAGCTGAGAGAAATTAACCTTTTGTTTCCGAAGCACACATTTTTATTCAAATCACATTTAAATCTAAAAAGTCAAAACTTTGAAAAAAATGAAAATATAATTAGATTTAATGATCCTACTGACATGTAGTTAAAATTTCAGGTCAATAAAATTCGTGAACTTAAGAACCCACAACCCACATTACATTTAAATGTGAAAATAATAAACTTTAACTGATTAAACATGGTAAATAGGAACGGCTGTCACCTTAAACCGCTGGTCAATTTATTTTGTATTTTACAAATTTACAAAATCATTATCAAAGTTAACGAAGAATTTTAAACGGCATACTATATTACCGGAAATCCCCTCCAACTAAAAACACCCGGGACTCTCAAAACTGCAATTTAACCCAAGGAAAGTTTAACCGTAGACTTGAAGGGGTTTGAAATCCTTTGTCCCGCCATAAAATTCGGGGATTTGATTTCGCGGGATATGTTTCAAAAGTAATGGCTGCCATTTGGCTCGTTGAGTCCCATAAACTTCAATTTTCTCCATTAAATTGCCTGTGACTTTAATTGTGAATGTTGATTAGAATGTGGAAAAAAGTTAATTAAAATGTGAAATGACACGGCAATTAATTGTACCTGGTCTCATCACGGTGACGAAAGTTTGGGCAATGGCGTTTGTATTAATTATAAAAATCAATTGGGCATTCTCTTTCATGAACCCAAGGTACTCTCTCGCAGTTTTGATGAGGTAGACGACAGCTAAAAAATATTAATTAATTTAGAGTTAAAATTATTTAATTATAATTAAGTTGATTAATTTTTATTAGAGGTGAACTAAAATGATTTTACTTGGGACATGGGCCATTTGGGCGAAGCTGAAGTCCTCCATGTCCATTATAAAAATAAAATCTGACACGGGATTCTCCAATTTTTCCCTTTAAATTAATTTGAATTTAAATTAAACTAACCTTAACCTTATGTACGTTCCTAAACTTACATTATAGTTTAATAAATAATTGTAACAAAATAATTAAATAGTTAAGTACTCACGAGTCTTGAATACTTTTTGCTAATTGATGGGAAATTTGTTTCATGTATCTTGATTGGAAAATAAAAATTTTAATTACAATTAAATTCAAATGTCGTTTGTTCTGTGTCAAATTCCCTTAACCGTACATGTCAAACTCTGCCATGGACTTTTCTCCGGCCTCCACTATTTTTCGAAAATTCCACTATGAACACAACAATTTAATTTATAAATTAACTGTCATCTTATTCTATTCATTATTTAATCACAAAATTAATGGGAATTTAAATACAATGAACATTTACTACCTTTCCCACTTCCACCACCCAGATTGGCCGGCCGTCGTAATCGTGACCTGAAATCATTTTTAATTCCCAGAGAGGAAAAATTATAAATCTCTTTGTTAATTCCCATTCTCAAAATTTAAATTTCCCGCTCATCATTTCCATGTAAAAAGGATACCACCTACCGGCCAAGTAGTAAGGGTACCCTTTGCGCATTTCATAGGGGGCGGTCCATTCATCCACAAGAAACTCCCCCTCAGCGGCATTCTTGACCCATGTGGACACGGAATTGGGGATGACCTGGAAAATCAAAAATAGAGATCAGAATAGAAGTGGGGGCGGGGTCATGGGGGGCGTACATTGTGGGACGTGTTGGCGAAATCATTTGAAAAACTTGCAGCTCCCTTTCCAGGCTCCTCCCCCTGCACTAAAATTGTGGGGGTGGTCAAAATAATGGCCACCAAAAATAAACTTGAGTGACCACCACCCTCCCTTTTAAAGATTGAGGCCATATTTTGTAAATAAAAGTGAATAATTTAAATGAGAAAAGAAGATTAAAAAGATTGCGAATGTGTTTAGATCAATGTTTAATGTCAATGACGAAGATGGAAGGTAAAGAATAAATTGAATGCTATAAAATTCTCCAGTCCATCTCTCATCATTGTTGAGAGGAGGAGAGTAAGGAAAATTGTACGAATACAATTTATTCAATATATGGGAATGGTTGGCATGTTCATAGGAATGAACATGAATAGTTACTTAATATTTCCATTTAAAAATTTCCCCAATCAAGTTTGACCACTTTTATGCCTTTAAAAAAATGTTGTCTTATTATAAAATATTCTTACATTATTCAACCGTTTAAAAAATTAAACAAAAACGTAGTCAATATTTTACAAGTGCTGTCATTAAATTTTTTACGGGGCATGCTTAATCATTTCAATTGGTAAGTTGAGGCTGCTGGATGACCATTGTAAAATTATTTTATTTTAAACATGAAATTATTTTCAATCACTTTTTTGCAAGTGACTACTCGATCACAGTCAATTTTGACCACACGTTTGGGTTTAATATTTTATAAACTTAATATCTATATCAAGTACAATTTAAATTGGCATTCCAATGTACAATTCTGTACATAGTCAAAGTCATACAATTTCTTGGACGTCAGAGTGACACAATCTTTAAATCTACCAACCATTGCATTGCATTGGGGTCAGTCATTTTCAGTGAACTTGGGATTTTGAAAATGGCAAAATAATTTTATTCTTTATCTGAGCTCCATAGAAAAGTTGGATATGTCTCCATTTTATGAACAAAAATCTTGGTAATCGATCGACCAAGTAAATAAACAATTTAGAACCCCAAAATTCAGAGAATGATTCATAATTCCTGAATTCTTTTTTATGTTTCATGGATAATTTTGAGTCTTCCTGACTTGGCTATACATTTCCTGTTCAAAATTCATATTTTCCCCTGTTCCCCTCTGAACCAAAAACCCACGCCATTTAAAAACCTTGTGGTTCATTACAAAATGTACCTTTTAGGACAGGAATAGTAAATTGAGAAGGACCAATCATTTTATTTTAATTTCTGACCTGAATTAATTTACCATAAAAAAAACAAAACGGAGCCAACCTGAATCTATGAACTATGAATGTCTCACCTAATTATTGGGGCAATTAGTTAATTAAGTTTCTTAATAATAATTTGTGTCAATAGTTTAATTAAAAAATGGCTAAAATATTATTCGTAAAAACAATAGACGATCTACTTGTAAAAACTGTTAGTATAAGCTTAGTTTTATGTGTTCGTGGGGGAAGAACTATCTTGGCTGTATAGAGGTCTTATTGAGATCGGTCCCATTTTTAACACGTTAATAAAGTTTAATAATAATAATTCAAAAATGTAAAGAAATGTACAATTTAATTGGAAAGGCAAGTACAAAATATTTAACGAAGGCAAGATTGGGGAATGTTTCCAACGACGAGGGAACGGGATACATTCTCCAAGAACTTGATGGTTCTTCCTTCTATAAATATGAATTGGTCATTAAATTGTTTTCTACTCCAGTTTAAGTGTCATTTAAAGAGTGACACTTTTAATTATCAAAATGACTTCCTCCTTTTCTTGAGCCCAATTTGATATCGAATTGACCTCTCCCGAACTTTAGTTTCTAGAACATTCCATGAATGCATTGAGACATCACTGTACATAAACCTCTTTTCTTTAGCCATTCCAATTTTGTCTTTCTTAAAATTCGTACATTTTTTAGTGTCTCCACAAGAAATTAAACTAAAAAAAATCAAAAATTAACTTTTTGAAAATGTTGAGTAAAAAGGCTTTCCGGGTATTTGGTAAATTTTTAAATTTTGGCTATCGATGGAGTTTTAGCCCATACTCGTTCTCCAGACAAACCGCCAAATTTAATTTTGACCCCTCCCCTCATCACTGGTACACAATTTGTTTGTACATGAGCATCTCCATTGTCAACACAATTTTCTTGATCTTTCAAGCTTTCCAGGAAATTGGTAAAAGGGGCGTGTCCATGGATAAAAAATTTGGAATATTTTATGTGACGATATTTTACCTGGGATTGATGTTTACTCATTGGATGACGTTTAAAAGCTATGGCCATTTACACAACATACTCAACTCCATCTTGGCCACTTCATCTTCCATTACACGTAACAAAATAAAATGAGCCAATAATATAAAATAATGTTCCCCATTAAAAATGGTCACTTTTAGGTCAACTTCAAATTCAAGGGGACGACGTGGAAGGTCAAATTGCTGGACGTTTCAAAGTGGTCATTAGCTTGTACTATTTTTCAACATTTGCCAAATTTTTTGGGTGCATTAAGAGACCGGAAACAAAAGAGTTTGTGACGTCACTCTCATCCCACCCACGTGCTCTCCCTTTCATAATTAAATTAATGGGCGGGGTGGCCCATTCTTTTATTTATGGATTTCACCTTTTTTCCATGGTCTTGTATTTGATCATTTTTTCATTCTACGTCAGTACCCTCCTCCCCATTTTAAGACAGAGCAGGTCAAATTTTCAATCAAAACTTAATTAACCTGTAATAGCCTGCAATTAAATTTCTATTAGTAATAAATATGTTTTTAGGATTCAAGAAAAGACGTTAGGGGTCAAAATAGTCATGAGGGGTCTCCCGCGGTGTTATAATGAGTTGCGTGTTCTTCAAATAAATTTCCAAAATGTGTTTGGGATTTTTCCTTTGGGTTTTGAAGTATTCACGGGTTTTATGATCATCGTTCTCATCTTTTTGGGGGTGGTCACCTCCTCAATTATTTTTGTCATGAGGGGGACAGCTGTATTCATTATCGTCATCCTCACCTTCAATCGTTTTGCAGAGGTTCATGATGCCTCCCTGGTCATGATTGACTCTTGGAAACGGGTCAAAATCTCCAAGTGGTTCTCAAAATGGCGGGAGGGATGTCGACCAATTAGCATTAGAATTGGGGATTTTTTTGAGGTGGACAAGGGTCTTGTCTTAACTATAATTACCATAATTGTTACTAATTGTTCTAATCTCATTTTAACCTATAAAAATTCACCCTATTAATTTACAATAAACAAATAACAATAAATTTGGATATTTATTTTGTTGAAAATTAAAATATTAATTTTTTTTCTTTAAATATACACAAAGAGTGACCTGCCATGGTAGTGAGGAGAGTGATCTTAGTCCAAATTACTGACCTTCTACAAATAAAGGGCACCAAGCAGCCAACTTGGGCAATTAGACAGCCAGACCAATTTGGCACTTGAATGCTGAATAATTCATTTTGGTGCTGGATAATCCATTTTGGTGTCAGACTAATTATTTAGGTGCCTGACCAGTGACCATTTATTTAGAGATGTCCAAAATATATTCCCTTAACCGACATTTTGTTGAAATGGCGCCGAACAAAAAGTGTACCAAGAAACCACGTGATTTCCAAAAGCAAATAAACGGCAGCCACAGTACAGCCCCACAAAAGCACCCAAAAAATCAGACCTACATCAGACCCCTCTAGAGACAGAGGAGCGAACAGAACTTGTTCCAAGATGGGGGCTTGAAATTGTTTTTTTTCTTTCTCCACGAACACCATCTTATCCCATTGTTCCCAAAACCAGTAAACGCCAGAGGTGAGGAGAATTTCTATGCTCCGCATGACCCAATTATTCTCCTCCCTCATATAATGGGCGACCACAAAGCCCTCGACAACTCTCAAAAAATTGTCCTTGACCTTCCTGTTACTGGCATACTTGACTTGACTCTTCCTCATAGCCCCCTCAAAGGGATTCAAGTAGTACTCCAAATCATCAGCTAGGGTCACCAGTCCAAAATCCTTACTCATTATTTCGGGACCATTCCTTTGAAGGTCTGGCCAACAAATTATTTTCATTTTTCTAAATTTGTCTTTCAACTGCACCGACAGTTCATAATCTCTACAGACAAAATGGACAGAACAATCTGAGCCCATTTTATTTAGATTGCACACCATTTCACAATAAGGCCGCAGCGGCACCGAGAATACGTCAAACATCCTTGAAAACTGGCATTCCGGAATGTTATTGTGCATCAAGATGGGACATTCATCCCAGATCACAGGTTGATCACGTACTAGAGTCTTCTCACACGATGAGGTTCTAAATGCGAGATACCAATTCCGCCCGGGAGAGGAATCGTTGAGGAATTTGTCCAAATGTGTCCAATTTGTCTCGAAAGGATAAACTTTTGTGTATTCTGATTTGACCACTCCTTTATAAAAATTGCCCAGTATGAACGCCAGGGTGAGCCAGAGGCCACCAATTAGTCGCAGAAATTGGCTGGTTCTTTTCGTACTTGTCGCATTGCTTAGTCGATCAATAAAAAATTCGTTGCATTGATCCACCAAGATGGCCGCCAGCCAGATGAATATTGACACCAATAAATTTCCTGATCCCACTCCAGTTGTCCAGGCCAGTACGAAATTCAAAATGATGGACAAGAGAATTAGAAATGTGAATAAAATTGACCAAGTTTGGTGGTCGAAAGGGACCAAATAAATTTTAATGGTGGCCGTCACCCTTTTCTGGGTCACTCCACTGGACGTGATGAATGTGTAGGCTGGTGTATTTCCTGATGGGTAAAATTGTTGTCGAGGTCTTACATCGTAAATGGTCTGTCGCTCAATAGATGGGATCCATGTGCCTATTGATTGAATACGGCGACCAATGACATTGCTTGTGTTTAGGCTTGAGAGGATGAAATAACTGACCGAATGGTCCAATGTTTTTGATTGCCAGCGATCATTCGGGGATCCTCTATAAACTGTCATGGCTTCTTCATGGTTAAGTTTTTTACTCTGCATTATTGTTTCCTCTCCACCTCGGAAAAATACCAAACGATTACGACCGTTATCTGTCAATTTTTTGTATGACATCATCATTGATTTGTGGCAGGATTTAGTACAATGAAAATCAAAGACTGATATTTCTTTTTCAAAGCAGTAAATACAAACAAATTTTCCCCTTGCAAAGGAAAGCTGAGCAGGCGCCATTTCTTGAAGATGGAAAATGAAGACGGGAGATTTAATGGAATCAAAGTAGAATAGTCTTTTGAATGTTGCCTCGTCTAGAGTTGGACTGAATTTAAACAAAACAATTATGAATTCTGGATAGATGGGGTCATTGTAGTCGTACTGGCCTTCAATTAGGGGCTTTTTAATCCCAAAATAAAAATGTTCAGGCCAGATAGGCCGTATTTTGTCAATCCATTCTTTCTCGTTTGTACTTTGAATCTCGCGCTCTTCCCAGTTGGGTAAAATGGTCAAAATTACTGAGTGACAGGTGAGGTGTTTGGTGGGAAAGAGGAGCTCAATTTCTAATTTTTGTCTGGTTGAATTTCCTGCATATTTTATTTTCATTAAGGATGTTATAACAATGGGAGATTCTTTTGGTATAAAATTATAGAGATCGCTTGGTGCCATTAAATGGTACAAACATATTTTTTGACTGTTGTACAGAGGACTTAAATTCAAAGTGGGAGTTTGCCGAGACAAATTAAATTTTATTTGATCGTGTCCATCAGTTGGGCCAATTTTTAATTGTAGGCTTAAAATGGCGGCAAAAATGATTAATTTTTTGGTGGTCATTATTTTCAGTTTGATGGTTTTAAAACTAAATGTTTATTTATTAAATTGTGAACTCAGTGATTTTTGTAAAATGAGGTGACTCTCTGAGTTAAAATTGTAGGCACAAAATTTAATGAAAGTCCTTGTGGTGTCGTAAACAATTTTGATTGACTTTGATGAGAATTTTATTGTGTTGTGTATTCACTCAGTTCATTTCAGAAAAAGTATTTTTTTAAAAGTTTCAGGTGTCACTTGAAATTTCTGTCGATTTGTGACACAAATTTTGTGTAAAGGTTTTTGCTCAATTGAATTTTAAAGTACTACCCGTAAGAAAAAGTTTTGATGAAAGTTTTAGAAATTAAATATCCCAATATTTTGATAATTTCATCCGAATTTCATTGAAAATGAATTTTTAAAGACGGAATATTTTTGAATCCTATGATGCTTAAGAAATTACTGATTTTTTAATAGGAAAATCGGAACTTCCTTTGTCGAATCCTACTGGACTTTCTTTGTACGGAACATTATTAGTGATGAAATTTTTTGCCCCAAAAGTTTTGCGGAATATTTTTTAATTAAAAGAGACCGCCCTTTTTCTACTTCAGAATCAAATTATTTCAAAAAAAACTGGAAAAGCATATTATTTAATTAGAAGCAAAGTAATTTTTATTTTATATTAAACTAATTGAGTTTCGTTTATATTACTCAATAAAAGATTATGATCTTTACGGTCCAAGTCGTTGAATAGAAAAAAGTAACAACTTTTTGGTAATTTAAACAAAAATGATGCCAAATAAATAAACAACAATTTGAAATAAACTGTTTGACAATCTTTTTTTACCGCCAATTTCACCCGTCAAAGATTTTCTTTTATTGCCAAAAGAATTTGCGAACAAATCCGCCATTCTAAAGTACTATCGTCACATACACAACTCATCCATCAACTTTGACTTGTATTGTGCAAAAAATATTCCATTTTTGTGGGTACTAAATCTTCGTGGTAAATGATTCAATTTTGGCAAATCTTGTGCAAATAATGGAGCAGACACTTGACAGACAAAAACAAGCGACGTGAGGAGAGGGATATGGGCTCCCGTGAGGAGGGGGAGGGGCAAGTGATGAGTGGGATATGGGGAGTGCGAGTGAAGTGTAATCAAAAAGATGAAAGAAACCAGCTTAAAGTATTTTTTTCCAGTTTAAAATTGGCAAAAAATAGTCCTCCATATTTATTTTAACTTTCCTTTCACAAGAAACTGGCGCTCTACATTTTTTCAACGAGAGACAAACTTTTTTTGAAATTTTTGCACAAAATTCTTCCCAAAAACAAAAAAAAATTGCAAACCTTTTTTAACTGGAAATAATATTTCTAAAATAGTACAAGTTTGATAATTAATTTAGTATTTAACTTTTAATTTGTGTCCCTCAGTGCCCATTAAAATGAGAAAAGTGATCAAAATAGTTTATTTATCAATATTAATTTCAATCATCTTTAGCACTAACTTAATTACAAGTACAATTAAACTATACAAGTGTCCTTGGAGTAAAATTGAAGAAAATTACATTGAAATTCCAGAGTCATTAAAACCCCCTAAATGGGATCAAGTAAATTTAATTGACTTTAATTTCACTTTAATTAACCAGACGTCAAGTCTTTGCAAGAAGGTCAAGAAAAATAATTTGAAAGTTAATTTAATTAATTTAAATGTAAATAGTACAAGTGAATTAACTTTTGATTTAAAAAATAAAACAAATTATTTTACTCCTCAAGGATATCTCAAAAATGACACCAATTATTTTAGTCCTCACAGTTACTGTTTTGACAAGTAAGTTAGACTTAATTATTTTGACGGTCAACTGTCATTACCAAAGTTAATTAACTTAATGATTAAATATTTGTAAACATTCAGAATTTCACCAGAGAAAATTAGAGTTCAATTATGCCCACCCCCATGTGACCAAAATGGCGGGAATGAAGAGCACCCCTGTATATTTAAATGTTGTCCAATGGGAATGATTGGCTACAGAATATTAATTAATAAAATAACATGCATCAAGTCACGTGACTGGGAACCCCAAATAAGTTACTTTTACAATGAGACGGAAGAGGGCGCTTCCATTCAATTGAAGAATTTAAATCAAATTGTCTATCCTCACTATCGCTACGTTGGCAAAAAAATGAATTCCTGTCCTCCCAATAAAATTCAACAACTTTTTCAAAATGAATCTGTGGAGTTAGTCTAATTTAAAAATAGCGCCATTATATTTCATAATGGCGGCTAATTTGTAATTTTGAATTTTGATTTTGCACAGCATCAGATTATTTATCAATGGAAAAGTTTCATTGAGAAGGAGTGGCAATGACCCATGGGATGTTTTACCCACTGGCACTTTTTGTATGGAAGGATTACACGACGAGGACATGGGGTCAAATTTTATTGGAGGTCAAGTTGTCGTCTATTGTCCACAGGAGACAGCAGTGGAGGTACTATTGAAGAGAGATATAATTCAAATTAATTTTGGGTATAATTAAATTAATTAATTCTCAGGGAAGAGGAATTCGCACGGTGTACTTTGCGGTCTTGTGTATCGCCGCAGTGCCTCTGGCGGTGATAGTGACAATTTATGGGGTCACGTGGGACCTTCAAAATATTCATGGATGGACTACCGCCACTTTTTGCTTGACGATGCTCCTCTCTTTTGTCTGTACTGCTTTGGCTTATGCCACCGGAATTTTTTATTTTGTTACAATTCCAAGTGCCACGTGTATCGCCCTGGGTAGTTTTATTTAATTTTTAATTAATATTTGTAATTAAAATTAATTTAATTATTGTTTTAGGAGCGCTAGCCCATTTCTTTTATATTGCCTCATTTTCTTGGATGACCGTCCTCAATTTTGATTTGTGGAACACAATTAGGTAACTTCAATGAAAATTAATTAACTCGCCACTCGCCATAAGAAAACATTCCCAGGAATGTTCCCAACGGAAAGTTTAATTAATTTAATGAATCTTTAAGGTCAAAAAGGTCACCAAAAGGAAGGTCAAAAGGTCGGAAAAGATTTCTCTTGTACTGCCTCACTGGATTTGGCATCCCCACAATAATTGTGTCAATTGCCTTGATTTTTGAAACTCAATTTGGGTAATTTAATTAACAATTAATTGTCTTTAATTCGTAAAAATTAAAAAATTGTATTTTGAAATGTTTAAGATTATCCGATAACCGGGTAACTCGACCCCAGTACGGATTGCGTGTATGTCATTTAGATGACTCCGCCTTCTTACCATATGCCATTGTACCCACAATTATTTTGTACATTCTCAACATGACCTTTGCCCTTCTCATCCTCAAGATTTTGTGGGACATTAAAAAAGGCACCAAAAAATTTGCTGATTCTGCGAGCACCAAAGCTAAATCACAGTAAGAAAAAAATTAAATTTTTAAAATTGTATTTAAAAATTAATTATGGTGTCTTTTGTAGAGCCAAAATGTTTGGCAAGTTGTTTATATTGATGGGGTCATCATGGATATTTGAAATAATTTCATGGTTGGTTGTTCAAAATCAGCATGACTCATTCTGGGCCATTTTTGACCTCTTCAATATTCTTCAATCATTTCTCCTTTTTTGGATCTTCATTTGGAAACCGGAAATCCGTCAGCAGCTCTCACAAAAATTTGACATTTGTGAAAGTAATTTAATTAATTGTAAATTATTGTTTATTTATTGGCAATAATTAATTAATTTCTTCCTAGAATTTTTCAAATGGTTGGATTCTGTTTGTTGTTGTTCAATTGGCGCCAAACCTACAAATTCAACCACCTCCACCACTTCCATGTCAAGGAGATCCAATGACACTTAAAATAAAAAGGTCAAAGGTACCGAGGGTTGCAAGTCCAGTTTTTTGCTAATTTTTCAAAATCATCTTTCTCCAGAAATAATAAAAAACTGTTAAAATTAATTAAGTTTAATTAACAAAGGCCTTTAGAAACTAACTGTTAAATTAAAAAATAACTAAAAAAGTTGCACATGCAAAAATTTTGTCGTTTCGGCGGAAAGTTTTTTTTGCAATTTATTTCTTTTAAAAATGAAAATAGTGACATTTGTATAGCATTAATCCCGTAAAAATAAAAAGCGAATTTAAAAAGGGTTCTAATTTTTCCGGGCGACAGAATTAGGAAATCGACCGACAAATTTTTACCGACAGAATTAGATTTTCAACCGACAGAATTAAGAAATCGGGCGACAAAAATTGGGATTTCGACCGACAATACTTGTCGGCCGACGGAACGTTTAT
>JAQIVZ010003157.1:0-15595 GCA_034700945.1 Arrhopalites spinosus | reverse complement strand
AAATTCATTTAGATGATTTGAATGGTGACCCCCTGATTTTGTCTCATCAATTGAAAGGCATAAATTTCGGCCACATGCGAAATGTAGATTAAATTCAATTCCTTGGATGACCAATGCGAACCACAGCCAATAAAGTGTTTAAATAATGTTTAACGAAATAGTTACGCAAAATTATTGACATTACGGTATAAACTATACGCAAATAGTTAAATGATGTTGAACTAAATAATTAGCCAATCTCATTGCCATTTTTTTGCTTTTGTTGACTAAAAATAAAAGGATAAATCAAAAGTCTTTTATTCTTTATTGACAATCTAAATGAAGTTTTGCTCTATTAATTTTAATATTGACTTGTCAAACAACATTAAAGTTAGTAAATGTCCCTCTCATTATCTCGATAAACTCAACTCTTTTTTTATTTATTCAAACCAGAAAAAGACTAGAGACTAGAGTCAGAGTTGTTGACCATTTTTGCAAGACTGAAAATGGCAAAATGGAATTCTTCCTTTTGTTTTCCATTTTGGGCATGTACACTGAGAATAGTAATAATTTTTTTACGAATTCAAACTTTAAACTCTTTACAGACTCATCTCTCACTGAACAATACTCAAATTGAAGACAATGGAATGGAATTGAAGCGGGAATTTGAAAATGGTGTACAAATTCAAATTAAATTTTTATCTCAATTTATTTCCACTCATTTATCTCACTCCATCATCTTCCATTGTGACAATGATCAAGCCATAAATTTGGGACAAGCTATTATGCATTTAAATGTTAAATTTCCCGCCATGTCCACCACCAGAATTTTAGTGCAAGTTAACAGTGAAATAAACAACTCAGTTAATTTTGTGGCAGAGAATTCAAAAATTAAAGCAGTTTCATCTTACAATAGTCACGAATGGAAAAAGTTGGCCAAAAAGTTTACTAGTTTTGAAACCACAGTCATTCTCATGGTGTCACGTGAGAAGAGGGACAATGAAAATATTTTAAATTTGGAAATGGCGCTAATTTCAAATTATTATCCCCTCACAAAAAAAGATGAAGATTACTACATCTTCCTGAGTAGTGATGATTCAAGAAATGTTGACACAATACAAAATAAAATAATGACCCTTGACCTCTCACGCTCTCTCATTTTAATTCCAACAAAATCACAATTAATTGTTAAACAAATTTGTCTTCTTTGTCTCAACTCAGGTCAACAAATGACCTCGACAAAATTAATTCTCTCTGATTATTTCCTCAACACAATTACAAATCTTCATGGGAGAATCATTCGAATAAGTTCCGTCACTGCCGTACCATCCCGTATGACTTTGACGTAGGTCAAAGGTGACGATGCAAATAATCGTAAATATGTTGTCTCAAGTGGGCTTTACACGTACGCCTTGAAGGCTTTTGAAAAATCATTGAATTTCACTGCCTCCCCTTTTCCCTCAAAGGGTGGAGGAGGGTCAGGGAATTTTAAGAACGGGACGTGGAATGGAGTCATTGGTGACGTCTTTGACAATTCAAGCAGAGCCTCGTTTAACATGTTAACTAGGTGCCACGGACTGGCACCCTGCCCTGTCGCCCGGCACGTTGCCCTTTCAAGTGGCACGTAGTAATTTACAAATTATGTGCTCTGCAAAAAGCTTTTTGCCTTTTTGTTTTCGACAGAATGGCGTGTTTTAAAAAAATAGTGCCCTTTTTGTAGAAAAATTGCCCCTTTTTGTAAAAAAAGTGCCCTTTTCTAAGTGTGTGGCACCCTGTCACATTTTCTTACACGAGGCCCTGAATTCAAGTGACATTGGATTTGCTTGTGCGGGGTCACTTTTGAGGTACGAGTACGTGCCAATGGCCTCTTTTCTGGATATTACTGTCTTGACCTTTGTGGCGGCAAAACCTTCCGCTATTTTTGTTTGGACTGCAGTTTTCTCTCCATTGTCTCTCTGGGTCTGAATATTTTGTTGGCTGTCTTTTGTTTTCGGTTTCATCACAATTATTCTTTTACACAGAAGGTCAAAGGTCATGACCAAATATGGGGTCCTCACCTTTGTCGTATTTTCTTTTTTTGAAACTCCTACACAAATAAAAGGGGGTGTGTCAGGACGAATCAAATTCTTGACTGCCATTTGGAGTTTCACGGGTGTGGTAGTGGCCACCATCTACCGGGGAAAATTAGTGGGCTTACTAGCATTTCCTTTGTATTTAGAAGTTCCCTCCAATTTCGAGGAATTGGCCTCCTCACAATATTCTCTAAAAAGTCTTCATCACTATGGAGGAATCGGGAGTGATTTTATAAAAATGTCAAAAAATCCCGCCATGATTAACATAGCAAGTAAAATGAAATTGGAACCGGATTTAGTCAAATGTTTCACAAAAAGTATGGAACCTCTACATGCCTGTATTAATTTACCAGCAGTAACACAATTGACCTTTGTGACCCATTTTTCAGATCAATTTGGCAAAAGTCAAATTAAATATTCACCTTCAAGGGAATATTTCGTACCAGCAGGTCCCATGACGAGAAAGCGGGCTTTTATTTTTAAAACTTTTTATTGGACTGTTCAAAGTGTCTTTGACACGGGATTGAGTGATTATTGGTTAACTTTGAGTTACAGAGAAGAAAGAAAGAAAAAACTGGACAAGCTTAGAAATGGCTTTCTCGTCGTTGAGGTCAGTGGGACAGAGGTCAAAGAAGAGGACAATATGTTGAGGTTGAGGAACCTCAAGGGAGCTTTTGTTATTCTCCTCTGCGGTATTGTAGGATCTGTACTAGTTTTTATGGAAGAGAATGCCGCCAGATTTAAATTTATTTTGACTTATTTTAGAATTCGAAAGTGGATACAAGATTAATTAACTTAAACTTTAATTGTGTATTTAATAGACTATTTACTGTATTATCTGTATACATAATTCACTGTATACATAACTCACTGTCTTCAGTATAAAAGAAAGGGAAGGGAAATATTTGGTAATGTTTCCCGTCCTCTCATCATTGGGAACATTGCCGAATCTTTCCCATTCAGAAAAAGTTGTTCTATTGACTGTACAAACGTAAATAATTTATGTTAATTTTTTATGTAATTAAATCTTCAAATTATGTGACGTCACATGAACAAGAATGGAATTATTTGCATTGAAGTTTATTTTAAAAAATTGGGGGAGGAGGAAAGGCCTCGAGTGAACTTGGCTGAAGGGGAATTCGCATCCCCTACGCACTTTAGAGTATGGAAGAGAGTCTCATTTTCGTTGACTTTAGTGAAGAGAGAGAACATACCGGAATGAACATTCCGGCAAGTGCGTAATAGTCAATATGAAATTGTGCGTAGAATCGCTTCCCCTTGTCATCCCCTGCTCAGTCTACAAAACGTGCTTCTCGAAGGAACAAAGAAATATTTTATCCTGTTACAATTACAAGTGAATTCAATCCAAGAAAATTTGACCATGTCAAAAGGTTTGACATTTAACTAAATAGTAAATTAGTGATTATTGTAAAGTACTAAAATTAACAAAGTGTGTAAAATTCAAACAGAATATGAATACTGTGGACACCATCTCCCACCAATGGACCACTGTCAATTTGACTTTGCCGCTGAATCCTGGTATCATCCAGGACACCATCATCCCCATTTTTTCCATCATTTACCAACTTGGCAGTATGATCCAGGTGAACATGCCCAAGACTCTAAATCAAGTCAACGACCCCGTTCATCCAGTGAAGGAACCAAGGTCAAAAATTCAATTGACCTCAAAAATCCAGCTGGAGTTCTCCAAATTTCAAACCAAATGGAGATCATGAAACTTTCGCCTAATTCTGACTTCGACACGAAACAAACGGACGACACGAAAGATTGGTACCAAGATGAATTCTTGTTTGAGGAGGACGAAATGGGTTAAACTTTCGTCCATTTCGTTCCCGCCGATTTTTTAAAAGTTTGTACTTGTTACCATTAAAAAACACTGTAAATTGATTTTGTAAATAAATAACTTTGACTTGGTCTCGACTTTGTAAATAAAAAAATTGTTTGGTATCGTTTAATAGGCATGGTGTAATTTTATATACAAAATATTCTACACATTCAAATAAAAATTACTTAATTGTACATATAAAAATAAATAAAAAAAATACTTAATTATTATTTAAGCCATCTTAGACTTTCTCTTGTCGGGTCCTTGGGGAAAGTAAGTTTTGTAGAAGAAGTTGCCAAATAAAATTAAGTAGGACATGTACATTCCATATACCATCCAAATGTGGAAGTCAGTCACTGCACAACTAGTTCCCGCCATTTTGACTCTGGTGGCATAAACATTAACTGCTAAACCCACTACCATTTGATTCAACTGCAAGGCTGTAATCGTCATTGAGACCAATTTGGGCACTTTCACCCCAAGTGTCGTGAGACCAAAATAAGTGTACATGACTGCATGTACCATGTAGTTGACGCAACAAAACCTACAAATAAAGTTCATAATTATTGACCTCCTTGACCTTTCACAATAATTTAATTTTAAATATTTTCAAAATTAATCATACCAAGCTCCAGTCGACATCAAATTCTTGGTACTCAACCACACACAAATGAGGACAGAAATGTGATGATACCTTCAAAAAAAATTATTTTTAATTAATGAAAAATAAAAGAAGGGGTGGGAAATTTAAAATTTCCAAAATCGCAATAATTTAATTGTGAAAAATGCAACTAACCAGTGCAAAAAGATTAATTTTCTCTTGCGAAGAACAATAAAAGCAGTATCACCCAATTCAACCATTTTAGACAGGACAAATAAATAGCCCCAGTATAAACTTGGTTGAGTGGCCATTTCACTGAAATTAATTAATTATTAAATAAAATAATTAAATTAAAAATAAATTTTAAAAATTACACAATTAACAAATAATTAAAAGAGTTGAACTTACGGGGTTCCACAAATGGATTGATGGATTCCATGAGTATTAATAATCCGATACAATTCAGGCACAATGACACTACATCCAATAATAGAAAATAAAGCGAGACCAAAATTCCACACTGCAAGGGGTTTCTTGAGGTCAAAGGGTTTTCGATATTTCATCAATTCTTGACCCACAAAAATAAGGACTACGTAGACCAAAGACGCGTACACACTTAAAGGCCAATTTTTAGTCATCCAGGCTGCCTTCTCATACACATCAAATTTTTCCATTGCAAATGGATTCAGTCCAGCATACCAAGTTGGATCATGGTACACTCTGTCGCCAATCTACAACAAATAATTCAAAAAACAAAAATATTTATTAATAATTAAATTAAATACTTTAAAATTGTAATTAAAACTGTCTTACTCTAACTGCATGAGTATCCATGATTCAAATGTAGCTTAAACAATTAAGCTAAAACAATTTGAAAAAAATATTTTCTTCTCCAAAAAAGAAGTCACAAGTCACAACTTGTCAGCCCACCAGATAAATTGATAATGATGCCAAAGGAGTAAAAATCTTTAAGCTCAAAGTTGAAGGTGAATGTAAAATTAAAGTTTTGCAAACTTTTTGCAATCTTTTTTTTTCTTAGTTGATTTACTCAAGACACAACTCACAATCAAAGATCAAGGTAGAAGGGTAGAAGGTACAAGACGTCTCTCTCTCTCTCTCTGTGTTGAGAATGTGAGAGAGGGAATGAGTTAACGATAGTGCAGAAAAATTGTTAATGAATCACTATTAAATTTAATCAATGGACCAATCTTTTTCTTAAACGCACATGGATCGAGAGGACTACCACACTGTACAACGTGCAGGGTGCAGTTCAAATAAAAAGGTTGTAGTGGTCGACTTGAGATTTTTGTGTCGAAATAAAGAATGCTAAATTACACACACACACAAAGAAAAACAAGGAGATTACGCACATTGTCAAAAAGTGTGCAAAAATTAATTTGCATATGATTCCTCTCTCTCTCTCTCTTATAAGGTAAAGGTGGAATCAAGTTTCTCACTTTTTTTGAGGCTGAGAATGAATATTCAATCTCTTTACGTAATCATCCATAAATTCCAAGCAACGCGTCATTTTTGTGAATGGGGGTAGCCCCAAAAACCAGTTTTGGTTTGAACGTCGTGGATTGTTTGGACTGTGGACGCAATAAAAAATAATTGCACATTGCAAATACTTGTCCTTTCACAAGAATTATAGAGAGTCATTTTATTCTCATTTATCCCAATTTTTTTCTTCATTTTTTCCCCCTTTTTGCTGCTTGTTGTTGTTGTGGATGATGCGGTTTGGGATTTTCACATTAAAAAATCCGGGTTCAGCCTTCGTCTCCTTTTGTGACGTCATATCCCTGACCCGTTTTTGTCTAAGGTCATTTTTTGGAGGGGGTGAAAAAATTAAGGAGAGAGAGAGATTTACAAGAATCTGGAGAGAATTTTCGTATTTAATTTATGGAAATTAAATTACTTAATCAACATAAATACATTTTGTTGTATGTACATACTATGTAGTGAGTCATGTCTAGACGAAATGAAGCAACCTTTTTCTCTTTCTTATTCTTTCAACATTCTTCTTGACAAGATTGACATTGGCTTTAAGATGAAAGTTTAAGAGATTTAAATTTAAATGACTTAAGTTTAATGTCATGAATAAAATATTTCAAGGACAATGACAATTTAGTTTTTTATTTAAACTCGAAAATCAACTCAACATTTTTTATTTTAACTTTGAGGAAAAAGAAGAGAGAACATGGAAAATCACTTACATTTAATTTAATATTAGTTAAATTATTATTTTTTAATTTAATTCAAAACAAGTAACTTGGTAGTTCAACTCAATTTAAAATTAACTATTTAATTTCCAAGTGGAATATTAACTCGACTTTGGTGGTAAATTTTCAAGTCCTAAATATGCAAAAAAAAGAAAAAGGATTTTAAATAATGAAATGAAATAAATTGATAAATTTAATTAATTATTATTAAATTAAAATTACATTTTCATAACGAACTCTTCCCTCCTCGGCTAAAGTTTGGTAGCGGGCTTTTGTCTCTTGGTCTAGTCGAGCCCATTGAGCTATGACCTCTTTGGTGACTAAAGAATTTTGCATGCCTGGACATGTCAATTTTATTCTGGGTCTTGCATCTTTTGAAAAGAGCATGTAGGCCGTTAGAGGTCGTTTGGGTTCGTTGACATCCTTTTTCATTTTCTTGGCCTTTCCATCTTCCTCTTCTGTTGACTCTGCCTCTCTTACGAGAATTTTAGTCTAGAATTTAATTTCAAAATATTAATTTAATTTAAATTTAATTTTATGGTAGAATTAAATATTTTTTATTGTAAGTTTTACTTTGAAAAATAATTAAAATACCTTTCCCATTATTGGAATGGGAACTTCCACTCGAGCATTTCCGTTCAAAAGTTGATTGGCCTTTGGTCCAAGTCGAAGGTAGGCGACGGTTTTATCGAAATTAGAATTATATAAAATTAATTTGTACAATTCCTCCTAGAGATAATAAAAATTAGAAAAAAATTTGAAAAAATTTCGGGAATGTTAATGTAAGACTTAGACTTACCTTGAGAAATCCTTCAAGAACTAATTTCCGGAAAAGTCTCTCGGCATCCGTCCTACTCCAACGTTTCCCGACTCCATGAAGCTCAACCTGGTGATGACCTACATTTAATTAAAAATAATTAATTGACATTTAATTTTGAATTGAAATTTTAATTATTAATTTTTACTGTGTTTCTTAATTCTGCTCGCCTCACTCCCTTTGAAAATATCGACAAAGTGCAACAAAGTGAAATTGTCCAGGTCAGTCTCTCCACTGGACAATTGACGAACTCCATTGACAATAAATTTACTCTCTTCTGTCACGTCAATCATTTGATAGACAATCTAAATTAAATTAAATTTAAATTAAATTAAACAAAATAAATATTTCAAAATAATTAAAATTACTTACAGTCTGTGAACAATTATCACAACCTGTCGAGGGATTTTGTGTGCATAAAATGGGATCAAAAATTTGATTCATAGCTCCCAAAATTTGGACTCTTCGACACTCAGTCTTGTTCTCACAGTACGCCACCATTTTGGAAAATGTTTGGAGTATCAACTTTCTCGATTTTTCGTCTTTCTCATGTTCAGCTTTTAAATTCAGAATTTAAATTGTAATTAATTATTTTAAATTAAATTTAAAATTGACATTACTTCCGATGAGGATCCTCGTTCGATTGACATCCTCGGGAGCGTAGAAGATGACACAGTGAGCCTCCTGTCCATCATGACCGGCCAATCCCGATTGTTGAAAATAAATCTCAAGACTTTTAGGGAGGGAGTAGTGGATGACAAACCGGACATCGGATTTTGTTATATTTTGACCAAATGCCAGGGTCGCTACCACTATCTGAAATTTAATTGCGAATTAAATGGCAATTTAATTTAATTTTTATTTAGTCTTACGTACTTTGACTTTATTAGTCAGCCATAGTCCTTCCAATTCATTTCTTCTTGTCTCCGCGATTCCAGCGTGGTAACTTCCCGCCTAAACAATTTAAATAATATTAAATAATCAAATTTAAATTAATTACATTTGAAAACTTTATGACGTACAACAATGCCGGCATTTCGTAGAATTTTGGTGGTGGAGTCGCAGTCATAGCGGGAGAGACAATAAATAATTCCGGATTGTTTGGCGAGTGGCGGGGTCCGAATTAATTTGAGGAGGTCCTCCATTGGCTTCAATTTTCCCTTGCTTTTTAATCTCACCTCGTACTTGAGATTCGGTCTGTGATATGACTGACTTGATGTGGCCATCATGGAACCAATATTTAAATTAAATATTCCTCAATATTTATTCCAAAGCCAATTATTTTTTAAATTGACAATTAAATTCGGAGACATAAAATTCGGACTTGTTCTTCTCACGGATGATGAAAATTGAATGAAAATGAGGAGAAAATTCCATTGTTTTATTTTCTAGGGAGAGGACGGAATAAAAACAATTGTCACCATGACGGCTCATTTTTTAAATTAATTTGTACAATTAAAATTAATTTGTAATTTGAGTTGTAAATAAAGTTACGGCCAATGATTCCAATGCAAGACAAGTAGTCATTTCAAGGGTCAAAGTAGGTCAAAGTGAATTATTTGCACTGGGTCTTTTTAGAAACATGTTCTCTGGTCCTTCCTTGATATTGTATCACGTTTTGGGTTAATTCTAACTTGCAGGTAACTAGCACTGAGGTCAAATAGACAACAAGTCAAAAAATATGCAAACACCTCCACTTTAAATCACTCTCATTCATTCAAAACTAAACTTTTCTTCACTTTTCTCACTAGTACACAAAAGAGAAAGGGACGGGGGATCTGATGGTGTTGCACACAAACATAAAAAATTATGTCTACAGAGTTAATTAATTTGTCTTTAATTGTCTTACGAGTTTATAAGGAAGACAAACCGCATGGGAAATTTTAAAACACACAAGAAAATTTGCATATTCCAGTACTTGGCGATGACAGATGGCAACCTGTGATTCGTCAAATAAACGTTTATTTGACGTCTTCTATCACACGATACAACTAGCGAATTCGTATGGTAGTTCAAGACAAGCAACAAAGTTATTTAAGTTGTTAACTTAGTTAACTACAATTAGTGGGTCAATTAGAATGATCTGAAACTTTGCAGGGTGATTACATATGAGTTTGTACGACAACTTTGTCGCTGATCATACACATTTAGCCCAATTAGTTTCAAATATAATTAACATTAAAGTTGAACTTTGTAAAATCTGCCTCGAATAGCCAACATTAACCCTAATTATTTTACAATTGAGAGTATTCAGTATTTTCATTCAAATTCCAAGTGAATTCATTTTCAGTCCTGGAAAGAATTTGAATTTGATGGCAAGCGTATGACAAGAGCCGTCGAGCCGTGGCCTTGAGATTGAGCCTTGGTTGAGTATAAAAATACTCTAAATTTTGTTTGCCTGTGTTATTTCTGCACAGTGGAGTAAATCCCACAGGACTTGAATTTTCATGTAAAGTCTCCAATTTAACTTGAATTAATATTTGTCTATTTATTTTGTAATTAATTTATAGTTAAGTTAAAATGAGTAAACCAATTTTGTACGCCTATCATATGAGTGCCCCTTCATGGAGAGTTCGTTTGGGTGAGTTTTTTTAAAAAATTAAATAAATTAAATAAATTTTTAACTATTAATAATCGTCTATTAGTTAAAATTATTTATACTCATAATTTTAATAGCCTTAGCTCACAAAAAAATTCCGCATGACATTCGCAGTGTCAATTGGCTCAAGAATGAGACGGTGAGTTTTCTGATTATTTTTCAATTATTTGAAAAGAAATTAATTAATTAAATTAATTATAAATAGCATACTCCCGAATTCCTAAAAATTTGTCCCGCGGGACAAATTCCCGTACTGGAAGTGGAGCCTGGAAATTTTATTGGAGAATCTGTAATAATTTTGTTTAATTAATATTTATTTTCTGATTTTTAAGTGAAGCATTTAATTATAATTAAAATAATTTAGATGGCTATTCTTGAGTACATAGAAGAAATGTATCCTCAAAATCCCATTCTTCCCTCAGATAAATTTCAAAGGGCCAAGGTTAATTTTATTTAAAGAAACGAAAAAAGTTTCATATTCATAATTCATAACATTAGCTAAGTACTAAACATTTTAATTGTCAATTAAAATGTTTATTTTGAAGGTACGGGAGATTTGTGAATTTATTGGGACTGGGATTCATCCCCAACACAGTAAAAAACTGGCTTCCCGCCATAGTCCCCAACCCGCTGAACAACTCCAATTTATTAACGACAATTTAAATGAAGGCCTTTCTTGTAAAATTCATAATTTAATTTTAAATTGATTCTCATAACACTAATTAAATTTGATTGGTTATTATGATTATGTAGCACTGGAAAATATTTTGAAGGGCACGACCACAAGTCAAAGATTTTGTTTTAAAGATTTCCTGAGTGCTGCAGATTTTGTGTTTATACCACAAATTTACAATGCCGCCGAGAGGTTAGAAATAATTAATTAATTTAAATGTAACTTAGTATATTATTAGATAATAATAATTATTATTATCTTTAGATACAAGTTAAGTATGACGCCTTATCCAATCATTTGGGCCATTTACAAGTCGCTCTTGGAATTGGACATTGTTCAAGCTACTCATCCTCGTCATATTTTGATTTAATTGTCAATTAAAATATTTAATTTATATTTTGGTATTTAATGTAACTCAATAAAATTCAATGAGAAAAATTAATTTTATAATTTCCATTTCCAAGTTTTGCCATTGCGCATTGTCATTGTCCTCTCATGATTTCACGTGTCCTTTAAAAAACTCAAGGCCCCCACAATTTGAGCCCGCGGCTAACGTTGTCTATTTTATGATCAATTATTTTTAAATAGTATGGTATTATGACTCAAATGGATTAAATTTTTTAATGGAGATAATGAGAGAAAAGTCTTACTTTTAATGTTGTTTGGCAAGTCATTACCACAATTAGAATAATGGACCAATAGTTAATTTAGACTGAAAGTCAATAAAAAAAAACCTTTGATGTATGGATCTATATTTAGTTGAGAATTAAAATGTTAAATTATTTAGTCAAACATAATTAAATTGAACAATTAGATGCGGAACACATTGAATGATTTTATTTTTGAGTGGACATTTATAATTTATTTATTAATATTAAGTTTAAAAAACTAAAAAATGAGATTGCGTGTACGACGCGTAAATCATTAACAAAGTACAAAAAAAACTGACAAACATTTATAGTGGGGTCATTAACCTTGTGAATCATGTCCCGTAAAATTTACCATCCCCATGGGAGTTCTTGGAATAAACTTTTCTTGACTCGAAACACGTCCCAGTCCCCTAAAAATAAATTAGCCACGTCATTCTTAATTGGTCATTTAGCAAGTTGGTCACTGTTAAAAAACACTGAAAAGGATTTACCTTGCATGGCCTCTACGGCTCTCTCCACGTCCAGGTCACAAGAGTCTTGCTCATGTTCATGGTCATCATGGGGACAATCGTAAATTGGAGCTAATTTAGTAACTCCAAATAGCCGAGTCCACCAATGACCTTGTTGACCTCTCTCAGGACCCCTGATTGTCTCTTTTCCTCCTCCTCTCACTTGTTTCTCTTCTAATTTCTCAGCTGGGAACTAGTAATAATATTATTGTACAAAATTTAATTTTTAATTTCGAAAATAAATTTAAATTTAAACTGCTTACCATTGTTGAGTAAATTGTTGAGAATTTTGGAGTAAAAATAATGAACTAATTTGGCGCAATTTAAATGGTTTGTATTTTTCCAGAGGAATGGAATTGAGGTGGAAATCTTTGTTGAGATGCGGATGGAATGAAACTTTTTTTTGTACACGTGGGCCAATCTCTTTGAGGGGAGGGGGAGAGAGGGGGGCACGGCGTAATTTTTGTTGTCGTCTACGCATACTACGCACAGGAAGAATTGAAGAGCTTAAAAGCAAAAGGAACTAACAGCAAGCGGACCCGGCGTAAGGATGGGGATATGTGCCATAAGAGATAATGAGCGTACATATGGGAGAGGAAGGGAAGCTTTCCGCTGCAGTATGCGATCCTGGAATGCTTCAGACGGGAATTTTAATTCCAAAAGGAGCTAACATCATCATTTTACAATCCAAAATCCATACCTACGCCGGGGCCGCTTGCAGATAGTTCCTTTTGCTTTTAAGCTCTTCAATTATGGAATCGTCCAGACGCTTCTCGTCTACCCTTTTCCATTGAAGTTACTCTCTGACGGCTCCTTTAAAACGTTTTTGACGCATTATTTTATGACATTTTTAAAAATATTTTTAATCATAATTAAATGAGAAATTTATTGTAACTAGAACATCTCCGAACATAATAAAAAATTGGCTAGCCCTAGCCCTGACCCCGAGGAAAAACTACCATTAAATTCAATTTCAGGTAGAATTTAAATTAAAATAAAGCCTTTCTTGTAGGGTATTATTTTTGAATCATTTTAGGTACAAAACCAACAGTCAAAGGCCCAAAAATAATCTCACTATTTTTTTTTTGGGGGGGGGGAGCCCTTTGAGGATTAGAACTTACTTAGAAGGGGCGTTAAAATTTATTTTATCAAACTTTTTTATTCTTAGATATTCAACTCAAGGTGAGTTAAATTTTTATGCTTATACACTGGGACTGGGTTGATCCCTTTGACCATTTTAGTCTCTTACTCACCACAAAAACAATCTCTACCAATTGACTGCCTCCATCAAAGTCTCTTCTAATTTCCTTCATTTAAGTGTCACAAACTACTAGAAATTGTTCAATTGGAGATTACGTTTTAATTATATATATTTTGTGGTTAATTAATTCCTCATTTAAAGATAAATAATTTATTAACTAAGATGGAAGGTCCAGAAATGAAAAGATCCTCAACTTGTACCAACTGTCACATCCAAGTAAATTCTATAAATAAAATCCATGACTCATCATAACAGTCCCTAAGTGTCTTATCATTTAAATTGATTTACAGGAAACCAAAGTAAGGAAATTTCGTGAGACACTGGGAAAGATTAAACGAGAGCTGGACGTCTCTGGAATTAAAAATTCAATTGTCATGGCTCTAATTGAAAATGTAATTAAATTTAATTATCTTGCAAGGGTCTAATGTATTAGACCATTATAATGGTCTCTTCATTATTTTTATTACAATTTTCCACAGTATTATATACTTGCTCTGTGCAATTTTTATTGTCATTGAACAATTTATTTTGTATTTTGGGACAGGCGAATTTAATTTATGACAGACCAACTTCCGTTAGAGGTCAAGAACCGGAAACTGTCTCTAAAACAATTCCCATGGCGTCGTTGAATCCAACACAAGTTGTCCAAGTGACACCCGACGAGAAGGCGACGTCCATTCTTCTGGTACCCAAGGCCATATAAACCCTCAATAATTAAACTTGAAATATTTAATTAGTTATGCAATTAATTAAAATTTCAATTTGCAGATTGTCGAGAAAATAATGAGTCATCTTCCTCTCAAAGATCGTCTCAATTGTCGCTTGGTCAACAATCTCTGGAGTAAATTAGCCACCCTTGAAACCATCAAAAGACAAGACTTGATCATTAAATTTAAATTTCATCATCGTCAAAATTATTTTCAAACTGACAAGGGTTCTCTACAACAACTCCACGATTTACTGGACAAAAACGGGGACAGGACTCCATTTGTCCATTTTTATTTCTTCTACGGGTCAATGACCTCACCCCCTGTCCAAAATTTCTTTGTTTCACATGGACACTCCATCAAAACTTTGTCCCTTCATTTACACCGACGAGTGGAACCCTCCAACATTTATGACGACTGGGTGGCCCTACGAAATATTTTGGTGGCTGTGAGTCAAAGTCTTGAATGTCTAAAACTGGCAGTGGTTCCATTTGATGAACAAGTTGAAAATTTGACCCTCCCTAACCTCAATTGTAAATTTCCCAACTTGAAAAAATTGACTGTTGATGAGGTCGCCATTCCCACGAAACTTTGGCATGAATTATTAAATTCAGCTCCATATGTGAAGAAAGTTAAAGGATTCAAATTAAATTGGCTTCAAGATTTCATTTCCAGAAATAAACTTCAAAGTATTCGCACACTGGATGACTCGTCCATTCGCGTTGACAATTTGGACACATTTTTGAAATTGTCAAAATTTGACATAAAACTTCATAAAATTCGATTCACTTTTGCCCATCAATTTTGTGACCAAAAAGAGACGTGGCCAAGGCTTGTGGAATGTATCACCAAAATTTTGAATTGGAGTCGGGACACTTTGACCTTTATCTGGCATTTCAATGAACTCAAATTTTTACCTGGACTTCAATTCCCCATCATGAGAAAGGTCAAGGGTCTCAGTTTAGCCTTTGAGATTCAATTCATGTCACATGAGAATCCTCCACTGGAGAAAATATTTCCATGTCTGGAAAATTTGTGGGTGTATGACGTCAATGGGATAAATTTAACTGCCAATCATCTCACTGAATGGGCCAATCAAATTGGTTGCATGTCATCTGTCCAGAGTCTGTGCTTTTCCTCCAGTTGCACTTCCGCTTTGATAGAGAAACTTGTGGGGGCGTTTCCCAATACAAAAAAATTGACCGTCACAATTTTTAACATGACCGACGTGCCTGACTCATTGAGAGTCATTTGGACTGGATTTAAACACGTTGAGATAATTGACTTGTCAGTTATGCGACGGAATTTTCATTCAAATTTGTGTTCCAGAATGGACTCGGCCATCACGGGAATTGACCCCAAGATTTGTACTAACCTGGTCACCACTTTCTGGAAAGTTTCATTGCCTGACGCTGAAAAATCGAGAGTACTTCCCTCCATCCTTGATGCAAAAAGTAAATACTTTTGGAAAATTAATTTTAATGTCGGTTTAATTTTAATTTGTCTTGTTTGTTTATTCGCAGAACTGAAGAGCTTGAAATTAAATTTTGGGACAAGGGGAGCGCCGAAGGATTTGGTGATTTCACATGTGGCCGAAATTTATGCCTTTCAATTGATGAGACAAAATCAGGGGGTCACCATTCAAATCATCTAAATGAATTT
>JAQIVZ010003156.1:0-15596 GCA_034700945.1 Arrhopalites spinosus | reverse complement strand
TTCTCTACAAAGTAGTTTTTTTTTCATTTTGAAATCCCGCTCCGTCCATGTTTTTTATGGTCTCAAAGTTTAGTCTCGTTAGTTATTGGACAATCCTTATTATTAATTCTGCTGTATTTATATTATTATTATTATATTTACAGGACGGACTGTCTTGAACTACAGTACAATCACAGACAAAAAATTGTAATAAAAAGCCCAGTTCTTATTTAATTGTATTTAAACTAACATTGCTCAGTGATTAATTAGATAATTAAATTTTATAAAGAGATTCTTAATTTGCGAGAATTGAAAGGCATTTGTATTGGATGGACTACAAGATTAATTAATTATATCACCAGAATATCATGGCCCGCCAGCAAATGTTGAAAATTAATTTAGGAGCTTTAAAAACACACTTGAAAATATTTAAAAAATAAAGAGAGTTTATGCTGGCAAATCGGGCGTGTAAAATCGATGACTAGAAGTTTGTCGTTGGTACTTGAATGGAGACTTTTGTGTCTCCAGTAAAGTGGCTGGACACTCACTTGACCTCATTTCCTCATTTCTGTTATTACCACCACCAGTACTTGAAGTTGGTGAGAGTTCACTCAATGGAGAATAATTTCCAAGTGAGATACTTGACTTGTGAGTTGACCGAATTGGAGCCACCCTTTCTGTCACTCCACCTCTCCCGTAAGAATTTGAAGAAGTTGTCTGCCCATCAAAGTTCCCTTGACCCACAATTAAATTGTCATTTCGACCCATTCTAGAAGATCTCAAGGATTGATGTTGACCTTGACTTGATTGTTGTTGCTGTTGTTGTTGGTTGGACTGTCGAGATCTTTGGGGGGATTGAAAGCCAAATGCAGAATTTTGATTACGGGCATTTGAACCACTAGTAATACGACTATTAATATTACTGTGATCAAATTCATTTTGATTTTGTCCTATTGTGTTTGTTCTGGCATTGACATTGTACAATGTATTCCTTCCTCCTTCATCTCGACTGGACCTATTGTCCACCTGTCCACCTCCAGTCGTACGACCTTGAACTGATGTGGAGCGAGATCGGACTGTGGTGTCACCAAGTCTGGAGCTGGACAAATTAGCTGAATTTGCGGGTCCTCTTTGCATCATTTCACTATTATTATTTGAATTTAATCCTCCTCCTCCTCCTTGAATGATCATTTGACTATTATTAACTGTATTTAATCCTCCTCCTCCTTGGATTGTTTGATCATTAATTATATAGGCTCCTCCCCCTTCACCTTGCATCCTCATTTGACTAACTGAATTTACTGCTCCATGAGTCGTTTGATTATTTACTCCTCCGCTTCCTTGTATAATTTGATTATTATTAGCTGACTTTATTTCTGCTCCTCGTCCTCCTTGGATCATTTGACCTCTTCCTTGACTTGTCAACTGACTACCTCCCCCTCCGCTTCCTTGTATGATCTGACTATTATTAATTGAACCTGCTCCTCCGCTTCCTTGTCTCATCTGATTATCATAATTAGCTGAATTTACTTTCCCTCCTCGTCCTCCTTGGATCATTTGACTGCTTATTTGACCTCTTCCTTGACTTGTCAACTGACCTGCTCCTCCGTTTCCTTGTATGATCTGACTATTATTAATTGAACCTGCTCCTTCGCTTCCTTGTCTCATTTGATTATCATAATTAGCTGAATTTGATGATCCTCTTTGCATCATGTGACTATTATTAGCTGAATTTAATCCTGATCCTCCTTGAATGATCATTTCACTGGCTGAATTAGCTGAATTTATTTCTCCTCTTCCTCCTTGGACCATCTGATTATTTATTTGACCTCTTCCTTGAATAAAGTGACTACTGGTTCCTCCACTTCCTCCCTGAATCATTTGATTATTAATGATCCCACTAGTCCCTTGATGACTCCCAATAGTCTGTAATTGTTGATGAATTGAAGATGATTGACCATGCAATCGATTTTGTTGAAAACCGCTGGAATCACCCCAACTCATCATCTCCACACTATCCGGTCTTTTAGTGAGTGTGATCTCTCTACTAACATTCACTTCTCTGCTTCCAACATGATTAGCATGAATTTGGACACCCTGTCCATCAAACCCTCCTGCTTCTCCTCCTCCTCCTCCTCCAGCTTGATATAGAACCATAGTTCCAGCTCCATGTTGGCCGGAAGTTATTGCTGGAGCAGAAGAGGATCGAGATGATGTGTCATGTGTATTATTCAAAACAATGGATTGATTAATGGTTGACCTCCCTGACATGGCCTCTCCCATAATTTTCCTTTCTACGTCTGGACGTCCCAATAAATTTCGATTTGTCTCTGCTGACAGTCTCACTGATGACTCGAGGGATTTTTCACTGGTCATTTGACCAATATTTTGAAGATTCTTGACTTCTACTGTCGTTCTTCGAGCTGTTGTCGTTCTGTCGAAACGAGCATCACCTAATTCATCTCCAAGGACAATTTGAGAACTTCTTTGTTGTTTTCGAATCAATTTTGACTGTGAGTCGGCACTGCCAGTGTCAACTGTAATTGCCGTTGTGGCTGGACGACGAACAATCACAACTTTTTGGAATGGACTGTCAGCTAAATCGGCGGAGCCAAGACCAACGATGAGATTGTCCTCGTGTCGAATTCTTTCGGTTCTCTCTCCAATTTGAGGGGCAAAATCTTGTTTTGAGGTGGTCACATTTGTCATGGATCCTTCCAGACGGAGTTCATCTGGATGGACAATTTTATCTGCTCTCTCTCCTGGGACGTAGACAATTTCTCTTGATCTTTGTGCAAATTCACCTGAACAAAATTTTTGCAAATATTATTCCCCAAATGACATTCATCAGTTTCTTTCAACATGCAAATTGTAACGACCATGCAATGTAGCCAAAATTAAATGCAAAATATTAGTGCCTGTAGTAAACTAGAAATATGTGAGTGATAAGATAAGGGGCTTAGGTTTGTCTACATTTTTTGCAAATTTTATTTTAAATAATTACATCATTCCACATTTAAATTTAGTAGTGCAAAAAAAAGTGAGATGCATATCAAGAAGAAGCAGTTTGCAAAAAAATAAATTTAAATACTAAACAAAATTTTATTATTCAATATTGTAAAAATATTAAACTACTGACTAATTTATTATCATGCATTGCAAATTACGAGTAAAAGAATTCAAGATAAAAATTAAAGCAATTTATTTTAATCTTTGTGCCAGTTCAAAACATGCAAATGCAAATACCAAAAAAAATGTAAACTCAACGCCACATGAACATTGTACCTTTGCAATCTAAATTGTCTTCCGGTTTCTTGACGGGGGTTCTCCTCTCACAGACGGGTACGGGTTGTCTTTCTCGAGGTGAAAATTGACCTTCATTCGGACGCAAATTGTCAACTGGACGCTGAATGTCAGCCCTGTCACCTCTTGTTGGTGCTTCCTCTTTTGGTTTAGCATAAAATTCTCCCTCTGGATGTAAATTGTCAGATTGACGTAATGCCGTTCGTCTCTCTCCTTTGGGTGCTTCTGGTCTATGCCGGGGAGAGAACTCTCCCTCTGGTCTCAATGTATCTTTTGGCTTGACCACCTGAGCCCTGTCACCTTTCCCAACTGGCATCCGATTCGGGGTTCCGTAGAACTCACCCTCTGGGTGAAGATTGTCATCTTGTTTGTATGGTCTCCGACGTTCACCAACGGGGGCTTCTTGTTTTGGTTTTTGGGTGAATTCACCACTGGGCCATATTTCACTGTCCACTGGTTTCTTGATGGAATATCTCTCGCCTTTGCCGACACCAGGAGATTTTGGTGGGGTGTAGAAGGTTCCTAATTTTAATTAAAAATTAGTAAACGTCATTCTTATGTATATTTAATTTTTAAACAATTGTACTGTACTCACCTTCAGGGTAGAGGTTGTCCCTTGGAGGTTTAATTGGAGTTCTCGCTGACACGGGAAATTTTTTGTAGTCCTCTCCAGAAATAGTCCTGTACTCAAGTTCCATGTCGAGGGAGTCACGAGATGGGGGCTCAGATTCTTGATTAAAGGTAATATTGTCTTTGTGGACGACTCTGTCAGCTCGTTCCCCACGGACTACTACGGGCTCCTTTGGGCGAGAGTCGTAAAATTCTCCTAGTCAAAATAAATGTACAATGTTATAATTCCCATACTTTTAAGTAGAACTTTTTTTATCTTTGTTTATTATCAGAGAGATTACATGGGTGAAATTTAGTACTATTTTCAACTTATTTGCACCATGATTAGATAACGGTGACAACTTGGCAGGGGACAACCTTCGTTTGTCAACGGATTTAGTATTTAAATTTATTGTACAAAGTGATTGAGATGAGAAAGTTTTTTTTTTGAGCCTTTAATTCTCGTTAAATTAGTACTATTGGGTGCAATTTTAATTTATTAATCAAGATTAATTTAAATTATTGTCCTTACTTGTCATTCTTTTTTAGAAAAAGTTTTTTTTTGACAAAACAGAAACTAAACAAACTTTCTTGACTTTGTAGATTGAGTTTCTAGTAAAGTTAGCAAAGTACAATGGCCTTTTTTTCATTTATTTGTTAATAGTAGTTAAATGATTGAATGAGGCCATAAAAATTGTTTATAACTTGTACAAATAATTGCCATTTGACTAGCTCACACATTTCTAGTTTTTTTGCGGTCAAATTAGAGGGGCAGACAAGTTGAAAAATATATTTAGTAATTAGTTTCTTAAATTAGTTTATTAACCCTGAAATAATTAATCCAGGAAAAGACTATGAAAAATATTTAAAAATAAAAACTCACCATCTAAATATAAATTGTCAGCGGTCTTACAAAGTTGACGTCGTTCCCCCATAATTATTTCTTGTTTTTCTCTCTGATAAAAATCTCCTTCCATCCGAAGATTGTCACTTTGTTTAATTAATTGCCGGCGCTCTGATGAAATTGGCTCCTCTTTAGGCTTTTGGTAAAAATCTCCCTCTGAACGAAGGTTATCTTGTGGACGCTGAACATCATATCTCTCCCCTTTGACATAAACTTGATCTTTAACACGTTTAGCAAAATCACCTTCCCCAGTTCGAAGATTGTCGATTGGCCTTTGGGGCTCAAATCTTTCCCCTTGTTTCCACTCTTCTTGTCTTATTTTACCATAAAAGTCTCCACCAATTTCTAAATTGTCGTCTTGTCTTATGGGAGCTCTTCTCTCAACGAGTGACTGTACAATTCGAGATTGGTCTCTTTCTTTAATGCCGTAAAATTCTCCGGATTGTTTTAAGTTGTCTTGTGGAATCTTGACATCATACCTTTCACCTTTAATGGGTCCTTCATGGACCTCACGTTTCACAAAATCACCTTCAACAGTGGTCAGATTATTTTTTGGTCTCACTGCTTCTGCTTTCTCTCCCCGAAGAGGAGCTTCCGGTGTGGGGACATAGAATTGTCCTTCCAAATATAAATTATCGTCTTGTTTATAAGGCTTACGACGTTCTGCCACAGGAATTTGTTCTTTGGGTCTTTGGTAGAAATCTCCCTCTGAACGAAGGTTGTCAATTGGTTTTTTGGCATCAAATCTTTCACCAACAGGAATTTGTTCTTTTGGACGTTGGTAAAATTCCTCATGAGAAGTTTGAAGATTATCACCATGTTTAATTAGAGCTCGTCTTTCTATTGTTGGAGCTTCTTGTTTTTCTCTTCCATAAAAATCTCCTTCCGGTCTAAGACTGTCCACAGGTTTCTTTGTTTCATAGCGCTCACCTTTCATTGGTCCAGCCTCTTTTTGTCTTTGAGTGAAAGTGGCGTCCGAAGCTTTGAGATTGTCCACGGGTTTTTTAATGTCTGCCCGTTCACCTTTTTGGGGGGCTTGACGTGGGGGTGAGATGTAAAATTGACCTGTGGAAATTGACATGAATTTTTTTACACAAAAATTGAAAAATGGACAATAAAAACTAATTAAATTACCTTCGGTGTACAAATTATCGTGGGGAATTTTCATGGGTGCTCGATCCCCCCTCAGTGGAGCTGTCTCTTTGGGCCGGTCATAGAATTGACCTTCTCCAGTTACTAAATTGTCACGGGGTCTCTTGAAATTGACCCTTTCACCCACAAAATTTCTGTAATCTTCTCCATTACTCGTTCGGGACTCAAAGACACCTTCCATGTGAAGATGATCTGGTTCTTTACGTACGTCGTGCCTTTCTCCAATGCCTTGCTGGTAGTCCTCTCGAGACGTTGTTGTTTGCTCAAATTCTCCAGTAAATTGAATATTGTCTTTGTGTACAACTCTCTCTGCTCTGTCTCCACGAAGTATGACTCCACTTTCTTTTGGAGTTGGTCGGTCATGAAATTCTCCTGTAAAAACAAACCACAAAATTGTACTCTAACTGTGCGACGAGTTTTATCAAATTAAATATCAAAGATAAAAGTACTAAATATTTTTAGTGTCTTTATTTTATACTAGTAAATTTGAATTAGCTCTAGAATATAGGTGACATTTTGAAGGCGTATAACCTTCAAAATGTCAAAAATTTTATTGTTTTTTAATATGGATTTACTTTCACCCGTGAGGATCATTGTTTAAAAAAATTGGAACGTCTTTCAAATAAACTTGATCTCTATTAATAATTATGTCAGTTGGTCACCACTATTGATATTGACTCCATTAAAAAAAGCTCAGGTGTAAATTTGGTTTAGATTAAATTTTAAATAACACACGTGTAGTAGATATAAAAATATTCCACGTGAATAAAATAGAGAGCAGGCTATCAAGATGTTTGATTTGTATCGATTTAGCAAGAGGTGACCAAGGAGGCAATGCTTTCTCTTTGGTTATGTATAAAGTGTGGCTGGGGAAAGTTGAAAGTTTTTGAGAAAGGAAAGATTGGGAAATGTTTCTCTTGCCTTCATTATTGGTAATATTTCCCAAATATTTTTTAAAATAAAAATGTTCTTACCTTCCAAGAAAAGATTATCAATCATTTTGCATGGCTTCACCCTTTCCCCTTTTGGTGCTTCTTCCCTAATTTTGTCTTGAAAAGATCCTTCAGGATGAAGATGATCATCCCGTTTGTAAGGCTTCCGTCTTTCACCCACTAAAATTTGTTCTTTTGGTTTTTGATAGAATTCCCCCTCTGGATACAAATTGTCATCTTGTTTTATTAATTGGCGTCTCTCTCCGACAAGTACACTTTCTTTAGGTTTTTGATAAAATTCTCCCTCTATAATTAAATTATCTTTTTGTCTAACTGCTTCCCTTTTCTCTCCTCCAACAAATTGTTCTTTTTCTTTTACATAAAATTCTCCCTCCGATTTGAGATTGCCCAGTGGCCTTTTCATGTCAAATCTTTCTGCTTTCATGGGTGAACCACCTTGTTCTTTGACTCTTTTAGTAAATTCTGCATCAGAAGTTTTTAAATTATCAGTTGGTTTGACAATATCAGCTCTCTCACCACGAACAGGAGCTTCCGGTGTGGGAGAGTAGAATTGACCAGTTTCAACATGAAGATTGTCGTCATGTTTAATTAAACCACGTCTTTCTATTGTTGGTGGTTCTTCTTTTGGTTTTCGATAGAAATCTCCCTCTATTTGTAAATTATTTTGTGGTCTTTGCATCTCATACCTTTCAGCTTTGACATAGACTTCTGGAGTAGCTGTCCTTTGAGTAAAATCAGCATCTGACAAATACAAATTGTCAACTGGTTTTTTAATTTCTGCCCTCTCGCCTCTAAGAGCTTCTGGTACGATTGGAGTATAAAATTGACCAGTTTCAACATGTAAATTGTCATCTTGTTTAATTAATTGACGACGCTCACCCACTGGTGCATCTTCCTTTGGCTTGCTATAAAATTCTCCCTCTGAATGGAGATTGTCTTGTTGCTTGTAAGGCTTACGACGTTCCGCAACAACAATGGCCACTGGAATTTCTTCCTTTGGTTTACTGTAAAATTTTCCCTCTGTGTGTAAGTTGTCTGCCTGTTTAATTAATTGTCGACGCTCTCCTATGAGAATGTCTTGTTTGGGACGGGAATAAAATTCCCCTTCTCCAATTTTGAGATTGTTGATGGGTTTGACTACATCAGCTCTCTCGCCACGGAGAGGAGCTTCCGGTTTGGGACCCTCGTAAAATTTACCTTCTGGATATAAATTATTGACTGGTTTACTTGCAACTGATTTGACTCCAGAGACTCCCTCGTAGTCTTCTTGTGTTCTTGACCTGGCATTAAATGACCCTTGTTCCAGGCGTAAATTATCCTCGTATTTTTTGACTTCTTGTTTTGTCATTGGAAATTCTTTGTACTCTCTCTTGTTTGTTGTTTGCAAAAACATTTCTCCTTCTTGTTTGGCCCAGCTCCTTTGTTTCCGAATTTTGGGTCTTTCCCCCGTTTTTTGAGTGAATTCGGACTCTGCTGTTGTTTGAAAAGTCATGTCACCTTCTGGTCGAGTCATGCTTTGACGCCTTTGACCTTTTTCTAGGATTGTTGTTTTTTGATCAAATTCTTGTTTGTTGGTTGTCGTGTAGTCTGTTTGACCCTCCAATTTTAATTGATCTGGCTGGCGGATGGCCATTAATTTTGGTTGTGTTGGAATTGGACTTAAATGAGGACGATCCTCAACTTTTTCTAGGAATGTTGTTGTTGTAAAATTTTCATCTTGGATGGCCCTTGATTTTACATTGGCGCGAGAGTCACGACTTTCAAATGAAGTTTGAACTCCATAATTGTCCTCGACGAACATTTGACCTGTTTTAATTTTATTTGTTTTTGTTGGTGACCCATATTTTGATATATCCATTGTCGTCCCTTCCAATCCTGACCCTGACCTGTTCATGACATCGTCTAGTCGAAATGTGTGGCGATCACTGGAACGAATTGAACTCGTTATTTTTTCGTCTACATCAACAGTCTCTTGAGTTGAGTCTGACGTCACTTTGGTACTCTTGACCTCTGTGATTGACTTTTCAATATTTTCTGTCGTCACAATTTCGGAATTGTCCAACTTGACTGTCCCTGTAGAAATTTCTCTTTCGTGTACTGCTTTGACCTTTGAGTCTCGCAGCGTGGCGTCAATGTGGACACCGTAGACTGTGGTGGCAGTTGTCAAGTCTTGTAGTTCTTGTTGGGCTTTTCTTTGGTCAGCTGTTTGATCCATAGAAGTTTTTGACTGGGTCACTATCGTCATGCCTTGATGGTCTCCACGTTGATGAATTTTACCACCGGTCACTGTCTCTATTCTGGATCCACGGAGAACTGGTCCATGGACGACGGAGGATGTGACAATTTCATAATTTGAATCGTCAGTCACATTAGAAATTGTGTCAATAGTGTCCACAGAATGGTCTTCTTTGAAAATGACCCAATCATGACCTAAAACCATTTTTTGGGCTTTGCCTGTCAAAACTCCAGCAGCGGGTCTGTAACGTTTGTCTCCATGAATGTGCTCGAGTTTTCCTCCCCGAAGAATTACACTGCTGTCCCTACGAATGTCAGAATTATCTTGACTTTCATCAAAAATTATTTGTGTGTCATGGACAGTACTTTGTCCTATTGTTTTGGTGGGTTTGACACTGGTCACTCCAGCAGCTGGAATTGGTCCCAATGTATCTCCATGAATACGTTCCAGCCTGCCACTACGAATGACAACTCTGTCTCCTCTTGTGACGTCATCAATGAGAATTTGTCCAGTGAGTGGACTAATATTACCAAAATTTGACTCTGAAATTATATTTTGACTGGATCTATGGTCACTCATGCTTGACCCTTGACCTTGACTGTAGTCAGTCATGTCATTAGAAATCGACTGGATAAAAGGGAGTCCTTGTCCTTCGTCCATCATTCTAGTAGAAATTACATTTCCTCTTTCATCAATAATTCTATCGACAGAGACAGGACTGACAGGAGTAGCGCCAAAATTTGATTGGGATGCAAATTGATGTGATCTTTGATTGGATAAATTGGAATCTGAACTGACGAAACAGGGAGATGACATTCCAGGAATTGTCTCGAGTTTTCCACCCCGTATAATTTTTCTTGTACTTGAACTCGGAGCATATTGACTAATTACAGGTAAGAGAGTATCACGACTAACTGTACGAGTAGAAAGTATGTTGCCATCTTGGTCTAAAATTTGTTCAATTGATGAGTCATTTAAATTTCTGTCACTTGACATTTGATTCAAGTTTATGTCACTTCCTCCTTGTGAACCTACAACAGTTCTACTAGAGAGTATGTTTCCATGTTGATCTAAAAGACGTTCTGTTCGAGACAAAAATGACAATTTATTGTCACCTAATGATGATGTGCTCGTATTTATATTTCCTTGATCTGACTCTAGAATCCATTTTCCTCCACGAAGAACTTTTGTGGGTCCTTGTGGCTGACCACTGACTGTTCTGATTGGGCCTAATGTTTTTGCTGTGGATAAAGTATTAATGTTGTGACCCATGGGCATGTCTGATTGTTGACTTTGAGAGGATAAGAATGACTGAGCTTGATTGTCTGATACTGTCTCTAATTTTGAACCTCTCAATCTCACTCGCATTCCATTTCCTTCGTCTTGACCACCCGACTGTAATTGTGAGGAAATACTTTGGCCTTGTTGACTTTGATTTTGATTGAGTGACATGAAATTTGATGATGCTCCATGAGTTAATGAAGTATTCAAATTTTGATTAAAATTTCCACTTTCACTCTCTATTTTTTGAACTTGAGATCCTCCTTGAATATATTGAGTTTGGTTGGTTTGGAGTCTATAAAAAAATTTGGAAGAGTTCTGGATTATTACAAAAAAAATATTTTATTTTTATTTCTTTACCTTTCCTGTTTCTCCCCTTGTTGGTGAGATGAGCCTGCCTCACTCTCAAAATGTACAGTGGCCTGTGATCTCGTCCCTTCCCCCTGTGAGATACATGTGGAGTAAGTAAACAATAAAAATAGTCATCCGTCAATGTCAATTATAATTTTTTTATGGGCACAAAATGTAATGCAATTACTCGACTCAAAGCTCTGTATTGTTCTCCACTTTGTGTAGATTGTGAAACTGAAACTTGTAGATGGGGAGCCTCCCCCTGCTGCTGCTGTGAGGAAGAGGAACCATGGTCAATCTTTGATTGATTTTGATTGTGGGGGCAGCGATGATCACTGGGCAGTACAAATAAATATAAATTTATTTTACATTTAGTACAGCATACATCCTCATTTTTTTAATTATCTACATTAGTCTATAGTTAGTCTATAGTCATAAATTCGTTGAATTGTATAATTATAATGTACATTATTCATGGAGGGAAAGTGTTTGACAGAAAATAATTATCGTGATAAAATTTTGGGGTATTTGTCTATGTCAATGAACTTTTATTCATTTTCTTTCTACAATTTTTCCTATAGGATGACGGTTACTTTCTCCATTCAATATTAATCGTCGGAATGTCGGAAATAGATAGAGAGTCCGGGTAAAATGCACAACCCACATTCCTTTTTGTGAGTCAAGTCAACAAAAAATGGTCTTGTAAATAAAATGCAAGAAAATTGGCATAAATAAACATTTTAAAAAATATTATACCATTTGAAATGACAACTGAGTAAAAAATTACAAAAATGCAAGCTCAAAAATAAATTGAATTTTGTAAAAGAACGTCCAGTGAAAGTAAACTAAAAATAAATAAAACTTTTCAATAACAAAGGAAAGTTTTAACAAGTGACTTTTTCAAAAAAGTCATGAATTTGTACAATAAATAATAAAGTTAATTGTGAAGGGAATTACACTTATACATGAAATATGGGAACATAAGATTGTAAGATAGTACACTAAAAATGCATAGGTTAGTGAAAACTCTCCATTTCATTTCAAAAAAGCCAAAAAAAATTTGTCTGTAATATTCCCTAATGCCCTTTTCACTTTTTTTTTTGTATAAAGAATTGTCGACAAACTAGAAAGTGAAGTCAGAGTCACAATTTCATGTAAGTGCCCCCTTCCTCCTCCTCCGTATGTTCTGACATTAAAGTTTATACACGGAAAGGTAGACAAAGAATCGATTTTGTCTTTTTTCCCCCTTATTATTAATGTACAGCCAAAGTCCACGTGTTTACCATGAAGTTTTTCCATCTAAAAGAAAAGGCCCATTCCATTGCATTCTACAATCGACCGTCTTCCCTGTCTATGGTCTAGAATATTTTCAAAGTTGCGTGCAACCTTTTCCTTCTTTTTTTGCAACATGTAATGACATTGCCAAAGATTTTTATCTCAAAACTTCTTTGGAACAGCATAACAGAGCAGAAAATTGTCTACGTCATACTCAAAAAAGTCACTGAATGTGAGAGGTACATGGTCAAGCTTCAAAAATGTAATTTTTGTTGTAATAAAAATTGCAGTAAATTACGAGTCACTTTTTTAGCTGAGAATGCTAAGAATTTCTGCTATGCCTTTTTGACTTTTTTTAATTGACTTCATCTTTACAATTTTTAGTATGAGCCACCTGTACTTCAAATTGAGACAAAAATTATTTTCAAATGATGATTCATCTGTTGGATGCAAGATTATTAACATTTTATTTTGACTGCATTCTTTTGAACATGAATGCAATTGCAGTAGTTTTTTTTTCCTGTCATGACTTGCACAAAAAAAAATTTGGCATGGTTCATCATGAAAATTGATGAAATTTATTCCCTCTGCATTGACGTTTCTATTATAAAAATTGTACAATGTATTTTTTAACATTTGTTTGTATTAGAGAGAGACTGCCAAGTTTTTAATTGTGTTTTTGGTTAATTAGCAAAAAATAGTTAACTGCATCTCTGTTGAAGCCAACAACAATAGTGCACATGTTATGTCATACACATTGAATGTAAAAATGCAATGTTTAACCATGTTTCCGAATCATTATCAAAAAAAACTATTCAATGTTTTGATTGTTTACCAAATATGATGTTTTCATTTTATTGTGAACTTTGATCCCTCTTTAAATTTTACATGGATGGATAAACAGGGACACAGTTTCAAATGTGATTAAAAATTTGGTCAAAATAGAATGCATTGTGTAGGTATATCGTAGAGTCAGGATGTTAAATCGTGACAAGAGGAGAATTATGAGTATAACACCATGTAAAAATTAATTTTTTATCAATGTCAAGTCTATGAAAATTAATCATTTATCATTCTCCCTCAAAATATTTCAAAAACAATTCTCTAATCCCCATTTAAAAATTTTGCAATTCTCTTGCCTTCACAAAATTTGTCCTAAAATGGTCACTTCAAAGACAATGGACAAGTGACCAAGAGAAAAAAACATTTCCAAATTGACATGCTTAAACTTACGTTCATTGTGGCTTGTGGCTAATCAATACTTTTGAAATTGAGAGGTCCTGGTTAATCTTTGACATATCTGCCAATTTATTTTTAGCTTATGCCTTCACTATATTAGTTGGCTATAATATTAGCCTCTTAAATATTCTTGAGAATGAGTCAAACTATTCAAGGCCCAACTGAAAGGAACTTGTTGATGAACAATATTTATTAAACCAACTTTTAAAAAAATCTGTACAGTGATGAGGATGAGATCCTCTTCTTGTCATTCCCACGAGTGTTGACATTTGTCAACTGTCATCTCTACCATGCTACGTCAGAGTTTCAATACAAATAAAGTGTCTTAATATTTTTTTTATATTTTTTTTCAGTCTATTTTAAAACACAATCTATCATTTTGTTTCATGACATTCGATCCCAGAACCCAGAGATTCCATATCTTTACATTTACTTTGCCACTAGCTGTATATTATGGTCTTTGAAAAACTAAAAATAATAATCAAGTGCAAGTTGCACTATAAAATACAAGTACTAACCTAATCGTCATAAACTTGCTCTTAAAAATTCTCATGCTCCTGACAATGAATAAATTTTAAGCTCTCTTGTGCCTTCTCTTTTATTCCTAATCGTCCACCCAAGCCAAAGTCAAATTCTGTAGGAATATTATACTCGTAGATTACAATTGAGAACCTAAGAATCTCATCAAGATTAATTCAGCTAAAATATAAAATATTGTACACACTAAAGATCATTCGATTGAACCACAAAAAAACAGTAAAAAATTTATTAATAATATCACTATCCCTGCAGTCCCACTGCATTGTGCTAAGATGAGCTGATCATAAAATTATCTATTGTATTTTTTACATATTTCGTTTTGAAAAACTTACCCACAAGTGCAAATTTCACAAACACATTTTTGTTTAGATTCCTCCGTCTTTGACCCATCTTCCTCCTTCTTGACATTGTCCTTGTTTACCATTTTGCGACTGTTTTTAAAAGTTAAAACTTTTAAAATTCCAACAATTTTTTTTGAAATCACTCACAGGTTTTTGTTTTCTCTTTTGTTAAAGAAAATTCTTCAACCTGTAGAAAATATTTTTTCTATATTTTTATTAAAAACTGTACCCTTTTTCCCAACAAACTGGAATGCCCCAAAATTTGCCCATGAGATTCCAAGAAAATATGTTACAAGTACAGGTATTTCTGTATATCACAAAAAAATGCAGGCTCAACTGACTCGGTTTGGAGTTGAAGTTGGACTGACTCTGACTTTTCACATGCTTCCCTCAGCCGGTATTACTCCTTTGCCATAAAATGAGATGATGTGTGTGTATGTACGGAAGTGGTAGTTATGCTTGTAAAATAAGCCCAGAATTTTATGAATAAATAACTCTTCCATTTACATTGTCCATTGTGACAATGAGTATGTTTACGGGCACGACAAGCAAGCGATCCCTTTTTATGGTCAGTTCACCTTGGAATTTTTACACAAAAGATGATCATCTCAGAAAATGTGAGAGAGTATGAAAGTGTGTGAGATTGTTATAATTAGAAGCATCATAATTCATAAAATTAAAATAAAACTGTCCGAACTCCTTTACATTCTTCCCTCCATTCCAATGCAAATTGGTTTCCTCATGTGGAGAGGGGGAAATTGAGGCCAGGAGTGGTTTTGGGTCATTTCCCTCAAGAGAGATCTTTGTTGTTCCTCAAGATTGTCATGGAGACGACAGACCACTTAAATTGGCCTCCACTCACTCGCGAGCACTCGACTTTGCTGGCCAAGACTTTGTGGTATGGATTATGTTGTCGGCTACTGAAATTAAATAAATTGTATTGATTTCTCTGTTACACTCCAGTCACCCATATACAGATATAACCACATGGGGTCTGCGTAATGCTCTGTAATTTACAATTATGGCAATATTTCTACTGCAAATAATGTATGACGTAGTCTCACTCACAATTTCACTCACACAATTTTTTCCAAGACGTGTACAGCCACAGAAAACAATTATTAGACGTAGTTATACTTTAGATGCTTTAGATGCTCTGTGGGTACAGTAAAATTATGTATAGATCATTAATGAATGATTTGTAACTGCAATGGATAACGTCTGTAAATTCTAAATAAAAAGTAACATGCTCTCTCATGATTTACAATTTATTGATAAATGTAATCTTTCATTCTAAAGTACACAAAAAATAACGAGTCTTCAGTTCAGAAGTCATTGAATTAAAATGCTCAACAATAATATTTGAAGGGCTAAAACTTCTCCCTTGATGACAGAATAAGGACGATTTAAAGTGAGGAAGAAGGGACGGAAAA